>JAYJMF010000056.1:3683051-3705974 GCA_036873715.1 Salvia sclarea
TCAATTAAATATTTTTTTTCGTAATTAGCTCATATTGTTGGCTCACAATAACCGTCAGTACCATGGCACAATCCGTACAACAACAACAACAACATATAGCATTTTATACAACTTTGAAAATATATAGCTAAAAAAAATTCAAAGAAACACATTTCTCAATGTATTTTTCTTTTATGATTTTATATTATTAATTTTTTTAATTTCGAAATAAATATTTTCTTTTTTATAAATCATAATTATGACGTAAACCGATTCCTCGTCGAATTTCGACGGGCTACTTACTAGTTATGCAATAATTTCTTTTTAGAATCCAAGAAATATGGAAATAGACCAATCATAGAACAATTATTATAGCAATTCAATTATATGACTACCGTTTCCATTAAAAATTAACATTGTAACTGCCATTCATATCTTAGTTAACCATTAAAATTGGTATATAAATCTATTCGATCAATTGGCCGAAGATATTGTCTGAATTTCATTGTAAAACAATTGAAGACTCATGGAGGTTGAATCCTGTACCTATTTTGTAGTAGAAAGTGTCTGGCGTCTTAGTTGCTCATTTTAATACAAAAATGATGGAGCAAATTGGTTACATAGTTAAATGATTATCCTATTTGTCTACCATTCTAAGTAAGTTTTCATGTTATTCATTGATTTGAATTTGAATTTTGTGTGTAGAAGTTTGTATTTATAAATCTATATATGTATTGTGATTGTATTGATATTAATTAGTATTTACGATTCATGCTATACATATTTTTCATATGGTATGAGATTATTAGTCCCACATCGCAATCATAAAGTGTGTTCATTTGACTTAATCTCTTTTTCTTGAGATCAAAAGTTGAATGAGTGTGAACAAAATATGAGTACACTCAAAATATCTCGTGCTTATTTTTGAATTAGTGTTTTAGAGAAAGCATGGTAATGTGAAGTAATTCTTGGCTCAATATTACAATAATTAGAAACCAAAAGATGAATGCCATTGAGCTTTGCATTTGATGTCAACTACATCAGAAACCACGACATGTTTGATTAGTACGTTTAAGCTAATCAATATAACGTAATAGAAATACTCCATAAACGTATGTGTTTGCCTCGCCCATATAATTCGGCAATAAATATGGTCTGATGATACAACCAATTATCTAAAATAATCATGTTACATAGTACTATTATTTATGTATAATAAAATCATTTTTTATTATATGTAGATTTTTATGTCATAAATGATAAGAATACGTTATTTTCCGGATGAGATCTTTTGTTCCATAATTTTTTGTGTGCCACTACGAATTTTAATATTTTTAATAATTGTTTATTATAAAATAAAATTTTATTATGTCATATTACAACATGATTAACATTTATAGCAAAAAAAACATAACTTTTAAAAAATATATACTATACCAAAATAAATATTTTTTTAAAGAATATATACTATAGTTTTGGAATAATCAACCAAAAGGCATACGATGACACACGAAAAATTATGGAACAGAGGATCCCATCCGATTTTTTTTCCCTTCGACGACATCCCAGAGGTGCAGCTTCCTCTTTCCAAATTCTAAGTGTCGATCTTGGCTTCATATATCATAGCTCCATTCTTCCAATAAAATAAATAGTACCTTTTTTTCTGAAATTATATATATATATATATATATATATATATATATATTTACAATTTATTCATAGGAATGATGTGTTACACATCTTATGTGAGCACCTTATATGAGCACCAATCACATTTAAGCCATATTATCATGTTTTTTTTTGTTTTTTATATTTTTGTTAATATTTATTAACTAATATAACATGATTGACATCATCAATTTTACAAATTACATAGAAATCAAAGTTTGCTATGTCATTTTTCTCTATAAATCAAGTTTATATTCACATTAATGAAAACATCATGAATTGAGCTTTGATTTCAATGTAATTTGTAAAATTGATGATGACAATCATGTTTGATTAAGTATTAAAAATTAAAAAAAATATAAAAAACAAAAAAAATCATGGTAATATGACTTAAATGTAATTGATGCTTATATAAGGTGCTCACATCTTGTGTGTAGCATATCATTCCTCTTTATTCATAATCACAAATTCTAAAATATATAGTTTGGCGTCGTGGGTTGACTTCTCAAATTATTACAAAGTGTTAAACATATTAATTCAATAAGAAATACTCTATGAAAATTTTCAAAAGTATACTTTAATTTTCCTATTAAATTATCTTGGTATTTTCCATTAGTTTTACTATTTCCGTCTAAAAAGTATTTTACTTTTGTCATTTTAAGATATCAATAAAGAGTGTTTCACTTTCTTTATTAGTAAAAATTCTCGTACCCCCGGTGTATATATACATCACCTTGTAATCAAGGGTGATGAGAATAGAAAGAGAATACATCTGGAATATGTATAGTGTGATGTATATATATACACGATTTATAGGAGTCCACCTCTTCTTTATTTGGCAAATGTGGTGTGACCATTTTCCCACTCACTTTTTATTAAATCATTATGGCACCAATTTCTCCACTCACACAATCCTTTACTTTTTATTAAAACTCACGTCGTTCACTAAGTGAAACACTCTTTGTGGGTGGATGGAGTATTAAATTTTTTTTTTTTTAATTTTCATAGATTAATTAGATTGTGTAAATTTATACAATACATTGCTTCTAACCCGTGCATCGCACAGGTGCCAAGACTAGTGATTAATAATAGTGAAAATGGTGTTTTATGCCCATTCTTATAAGGATGATCCAAATATATTCACTCTTATAAAGATGATCTAAATTTTGTAGGACATGTGTTCGTTGAAATTGATGATGGCATTTTTTTAATTTTATAGATGTTATAGGTTATATCTATATAGTAGTATTTATTAATAAGATTGAAATGAGTGAATATACAATTACTTAATCAATATATCTACTATATTGCTAAAATATTTTTCACATGTATTGGATGCAACTCAAATAATTTGTAAAAATAAATTTTTCATATATAATGATCGAGAAAATAGATTTTGGATGAGACCAAATAACAAAATAATTTATCCCACGCATTGTGTGGTAATATAAGTATAAGCTACAAATTACTATACAAAATACATGCATGCCTTATATTTCTTTGATATATATGTATTCAATGACTACAAGGTTTTGTCAAATTTCTGTTACTAAGATGTATTTGATGGACTATAGTTCATAATTACGTTTGTATAATCTCGTAAAAATCATGATGATTTCACGTGTATCTATAGATATTATATTGTGTTTCTGAATTTAAGTTGATTGAGCAGACATAAAGTGTATTAACACTTATGTTTTGCAACATTCAAGTTTCAATTACGACAGTTATAATAATTATAATATGTCATGTCATATGCGACGGATGTTAAATGAACTTTTGAATCGACGAGCTTGTGTTGTTTGCTCAATTCAATTAGCTTTAAATTTTATTATATAATTTTTTCAAATTGTTGTTTACAGTTATAGGTTACTTGATTAAGTTGGGGGTGTTTAAATTTAATTTGTACTTATTTTCCAAGAAAAACTAAAACCTTCTTATTTTTAGAGCACAAAATACAAGTCTTCTTAATTTAACATGAATCCAGGTATGGATCCGCAAGCTTACGGATTTTAAAATATAATCTTATTGTTCTGAATCATATGGATATAAAACTACGAACTTAAGGGAAAAAAAGACTCGAGCTAGATTTGGACCTAATCGAATTGGTTCGTATCTGACTTGTTGCCATCCCTATTTTTATAGTGATCCTCATATGAATATTCAGATTAACTCAAAAAATTGTCATCTTCAACTTTCTGTACACTTATGTGGCCAAAGGTGCGAAACACGTGCCTCTACTAAAATAACGATTTTACCTATGGTTGATTAGTGACACATCAATATAAACTTTGCAACATAAACTCAACAATATTTTTCTTTAATTTTCAAGTGTACTTTGACAAGGAAATCCACTCAATTCGACTGTTTTTGCAGAACCGTTGCATTCCTCCTCATCACTTTTTTTTGTTCCACATCACTTTAGAAAGTAGTACTATCATATATAGATAGATACACTCATACACATGTATGATCAATGGTGTCGTGATATTACTTTACCAATCGTTTTTTTTTTTTGAAACTGAAGTCACTGTTATCACAACTAAAAATTGCAAAATAGTATGCGAAGAAACTCGATAATAGAAGATACTAGTATAACTTTATACACGTGATATCATTTAATAATAATAACAATATTATATCAGAAATATCATTTAATATGTTGATGTTAATATAGTCAAACAATAAATAGCAAATTATCTTATGTATCTTATAAATTTCCAAGGCAATAATCTTATGTATATACTCCATATCCCATCTAAAAGATGTGATATAAGTAGAATCTTTGCTAAGAGCAGTATTAGTAAAAACGGGGAAAAAGACGATGAAGAAAAAATTACTGAAATAGACTTTAACGTTGGGTGTATTACCAGAAAAAAAAAATCAGTGGGCCCATCAGATAATATCAAAGTCTTCTTCCCAAACGCGCCTCTGGTGGCGTAGCGTAGCAGTCTCCACTCTCCAGCCGTACCCCGTTTTCAGTCGCCGCCGACGAATAAGCTGCTCCACGCGGCGTAGGTTAGCGAACTCCAAGATGATAAACACGGTAAGTGAAACACGCCACCACTACCGTCTCTCTTAATCGTCATCGCAAATCTGTGAATTGTCAAATTACCGCTATGATAATTTGTTCATATTTCCCCTTCAATTTGCAATTTCGTGAAATTGAGAATGAATGTGCGCAGCAGGAAAGTGGATCAGGGCCGGTGGTGCAAAGCCCTCGATCTCCAACGTCGCAGTCGCCGTATATAAGCGTATCGGTGCTTGATCCAGCTAAGATGGGGAATGGAGTTCAGGCTTACATCTCTTACAAAGTTATCACCAAGGTAGTGTTTAATTTATTTCGTGCATGTGTACATAATCAATACTGCATCAACGTATTTGGATTTCCGTTTGTGTCCGGTGCCATGGTAATCAGTCTACTTTAGTAGCTGGTTGAAAGTAGAAGGTTGTTCTCTCCGATTATTTGCTAGTTTGTGTTTAATGATCATAGAGATGCTGCAAATTTATGTTGCTTTTCTTTTGGAATTAGCTGAATAAAACAATTAGCATATTCACATTCAATGAGAATGCGTAGCTAGGTTGAATGAATTCGGGTAATATGGTAGTATATAGCAGTATAGCAATCAATACCACTGTGTTTGGTGCTTATAGAAACAACGAAATTATTCATAATTAGCATTAGTTATTGTAGCAAGTCTGTGATATGGTTATGAGATTTACTTCATATGCCTAATGGAAACTTGTTTGACCTCCAAGATGCAATAAGGATCTAAAATAGACCTAATATTGGAATGCTCAGTGCTGATCGAAACCAACCACCAAATATATAAAAACTGAACCACTGAAAATTACATGCCTAGAAAAAGTGTGCCGTTTAATTCTTTGAAGCAGCTTCTTCCCTAGATTTCCATGTAGACTGTATCTGCTGATTCTCTGATGTCCATGAAATAAGCCTTGACATTGGTGTTATTTTGATGGTTCGCATGACACTGTGAAGCAATGACATATGTTCTGTTCATAACATGAGGAAATATGACATATTTGTTGTCTAATTCAATAAGTTGCACTTAGTTATATTGTCCATTTAGACTAAATTTTGTTTCGTGGAAAGATGTTAGGTTAAAATGAGACTTATATTGAGGGTTTTGAATTCTTTCATGTTATTTTCACATTTCACAAACTTCTGGATCTCTACACCTCTTTTCAACTTTATAGTGGCCTTTTGTCTTTCATTTTTCTTTGGTGGTGTTGCACCATTTTAAATTCACCATTCTGACCTAGATTCATGAGATAATAAACTTCAACAATTGTCTGCAGACAAACTTCCCTGAATATGATGGCCCTGAAAAAATTGTTATCCGAAGGTACACTGATTTTGTTTGGCTAAGAGACCGCCTTTTTGAAAAGTACAAGGGTGTCTTCATCCCTCCCGTTCCAGAGAAGAGCACTGTAGGTAATGAGCTGAAACATGTGTCTTTTCTTTCCTCATCATCTGTTCACTCACCTCTTTTCCAGCTTGAAGAAATTGTCTTGCTTTTCTTTATGCTTTTCTTCGAACTATCTGACAAAGCATGACACTGATTTGTGGACTTTATATATTTGCAAGATTTTTGAAACTATTGATGAGCATAACATTGGCTTCTGGCACACAGAGAAGTTCAGATTTAGTGCTGAGTTCATTGAGATGAGGCGTAAAGCTTTGGATGTGTTTGTCAACCGGGTAGCTGCACATCACGAACTTCAAAACAGTGAGGATTTGAGAATCTTTTTGACGGTTGATGAGCAGGTAATTTTATATGCTGGAACTTTGTTCAACTTAGAAATCATATTGGGCATTTGAATTTGTGGTTGCTTTCTGGAGATGGAGAATCATGCATTATATAGAATTCTGCAAGAGAGCATGTGCGGCCATGCATTTTAATATAGGACATGGGTCTGTCTGGAGCATTCAAGATTCAAATTCAATTTTACGTCTTCCACTTTTTGCTATAGTATTCAGATTTGAAGACCGTGTATGCCTTGAGAAAACAAAAATGCAATGCTCAATTTATTTTAAAATAGTGGGATAATGTTTTATTATCTGTTGTCTGCTAATTTACCTGATGTTATGCTGGAAGGAGTTAAATAATGACTATACATGTTGCTAGCTCTTGCAAATTCTTTTACTTATTGACTTGGTCATCCACTTTATATGTTTCAGCTAGTTGCTATTGCCTTTTAGAAGTCTAAATGATTTGAAAAGGAAATAACCTATCGTTTTAAATAACTGTAGGTATAAGTCGATTCCTAGAAAGAATCTCAAAAGAGAAAAGGGTTTACTCCCAAGAATAATAATCTAGAATAACTTCTTATAAGATCCTCTTAGACGTTCAAGACAATTTTAAGAAATAGAGTCTACTCTTTTTTTTTGGCTTCGCGTTGTTCTATTTACTACAGTTTCTTAGATATCTTTTGTGTGACATGTAGACAATGGAAAGAGCAAGATCCCAGGAAACTGGCATTTTCAAGAAAAAGCCAGCAGACCTGATGCAGATTTTCAAGGTATCGCAGTTATGCTAGTTTGAGTTTTATTAATTCATATTGCCAGCAATGGATATTGTTTCAATATGTTTTTGTTGTGACTGAGGAGTATCCTAGCTGCTTTGAACTATTCATTATGTGCTTTTCTTAGATGATCTCAGTAACTATTTAAACCCGTTGTACGTCATGTCTATGGGGCAATGGGAGAAGCATTTCATATATGACAACGGCAGCCTTTTCATATTGGCAGGACGTACAATCCAGAGTGAGTGATGTTGTTCTTGGAAAAGAGAAACCGGTTGAAGAATCAAGCCCTGAATATGAGAAGCTTAAGAATTATGTTTTTCAGCTCGAAGATCACCTAGCTGAAGCACAGAAGCATGCTTACCGTCTTGTGAAGAGACACAGGGGTATGCAAATATCGAATCCTTATAATTCTGTTTGTGCTTAAGGAAAATTGTAGACTCCTTTTGTTCTTCCATTCCTAAGTTGCTACTTGTTAGAAATGACTAATTCTTTAGCAGAAGTTATTTCTTACTTGCTTTTGATGCCTGTTTCCACCTGCTCTTGTCTTCTTTCTCTATGCCTTTTCTTCCCAAACATATTTCTCTATATGATTGATCCTTTTGCAATACCACAGAGTTGGGACAATCTTTATCAGACTTCGGTAAAGCAGTGAAGCTACTAGGTGAATGTGAAGGGAATGCTCTTGGAAAGGCATTTTCTGAGCTTGGTGCGAAATCAGAGATATTGTCAATTCATCTGCAGAAAGAGGTATCTTTTGAATTGTTTCTTGTTCTTCAAATGAAATGATTGTTTAACTTTTCATTTCCTGTTGTTAGGCTCAAAATCTCTTAATGAGCTTTGAAGAACCTTTAAAAGATTATGTGCGGTCTGTGCAGTCTATTAAGGTAAGTTACACGCTTTAGATTTGCAGAAGTATCTTAACAGCATGGTGTTAAATTGGATTTGTTTTCTAAGAATTCGGGACCTGTGGTATATTATGAGTATATATTCTAAAGCATGACAAAAAGTCAACAATCTAGTAAATTTGAGGGTAAAATTGACTAGCCAATACCATTTGTAGTGTGTACTTGAATTACCAACATGGCACTGTCAATTTCCGTTGTCTGTGTATTTGCATTATATTTCTTTCTTAGAGACTGACTCTGTTGATTTTGGGACAGGCAACAATAGCAGAGAGAGCAAATGCATTCAGGCACCATTGCGAACTGGCTGAAGCAATTAAGTTTAAGGAAATAGATATGTATGGCCCCTTAACTCATAACTATGTCCTTGCAATTCTTTTTTGGTTCTTGTGATTATCTAGCATTGGGCTTATTCATACCTTTGCTTCTTATATGAAGAGAAAGTCTATTTTGACAATTCCCTAATTTCTCCAATTAGATTCCTTTCCCCCTGCCAAGCTCAGTATGTTCTGTAATATTGTATAGTACCCATAAGATTGTTTATTTGGAAACAAAAACAGGAAACTGTATGAAGTTGCCCAATTGTTTTGTTGCCCTAAGTGGGCAATGTTCAACATGTGGATATTTTTATCTGTTTTGTGGTATGAGAGAGATTTTCCCAAACTTCTCTCCAACTGGCGTAGGTGCCGTAACATGCTTCCCGTGACAACAACTGAAGTACATGCTAAATCAAACTAAAGCGATGAAGAAAAGGGTTTTGTTGTTCAATTTTTTTGGTATTAAAGACTCAATACTCTAATTGTAACTGGGCATATTTATTTGCAGGAACAAGCTCAGGTTAACACGTTCAGAGAAACTGTATGATGCTGAGCACGAATACGAGGAGGTTGTCACTGATGTCATGACATTTTTTTCTTGTTACATTTTGGATCTTCTGTTATATGTTTGGTAATTGGTTTCCTTATGCAGCTAAAAACCGAGGGTGCAGAGGCCTGGAGAAGGTTCGAGAAAATTGTGAAGCTAATGAACGAAGAGATTGTTCGATTCCAAGAACAAAAGACAGTAGATTTAGGTCTGGCTTTCCATGAATTTGCCACGGGTCAGGCACAGCTGGCTAACAGTATTGCCAATGCTTGGCGTAGTCTTCTTCCCAAGCTCGAAGCTTGCTCCTCCTAATGAAATGAAGAATCATTAGAGGTATTCTCATCTGAGGAGGATGCATGGGTGACTCCTATTCGTTGTTGTTTGCTGTACAGACCCATACCCATTTTCATCCCGACTTGTAATTTAGACTCTATTGTTTAGTCGTACTTCTCTTCTTTGTTATAATCTCTAATTATGATAAGATTTTAATTCAATTATGTACTATTTTTTTATTGCTAGATGATGTGAAACTCCTTACTTTCTTTGTCCTCTTCTAAAACTAAGGCAAATGTAAGACTGAAATTATTTCTCTACGACAGCCTAACAGGTAAAGAACAGAGCTACTTGTGTGTAATTAATCCAAAAATTTACTATCCTTGTTTATGCATTAATGTTCACACTGCACAGTTTACTTGAAATATAGCAAAAACTAGATATATGTCGCGTTTCCTCCAACAAGTAGATTGTGGATTTATTTAAATAGTCTCACCTATGTATATTTTTGAAGGATGATAAAACCGATGAAATAAATCTCTACTATTTGTTTCTCACTACCTACAATTATTGAAAAGGAAATACTATGAATTTGTTTTTTAATAGTGATAATTGTGAATACTTAATAGAATAGGGGGAGGAAATGGGCCACTTTGTTCCACACCCAAAGGAGGGGAGATATAGGTGGACCCCACGGTTGAACTCCAACGTGAAATTCCTATCCATATATCATATCCATGGCCACTTTCAGCACCACATAACATGAACAAGACACACACACACAAATACACCAATAAAACTAGACACTGCAACTAATAAACAAAGAAGCCATGGCAATTAGGCACATTGTTAACATAGCTCATGCATCCCATGTCCACTCTTCACCATCTCTCCTTGTCAAACCCAAACCATCCACATTCATAACCTCTACTAACATTGTTCAATTCCTCAATCCAGTCGAATTCTCAAGAAAACACTATCTAGCTGCAGCGTGCAAGGCATCGGCAGCAGATAGCGTTTCATCCGTAGACGATGAAGACGGAGTTTCTCTAGGGACCATGAAACTGCCCTCCAACACCGACGTTGCTAGATTCGAGACACTATTGTTTCAGGTAATGCACGTGCCAAAATGCCTTTTAAGTTTTCGCTGTGATATAGTATAATCTTATTCTTGGTGAACTGTTATTATGGCCCACAAAACATAGGTTTGAAAATAAATATTGATTGCTAGATTTGTTTTGTACTTGATAATGGGATGCCTGGTTCAATGACAGAGATGTTTCTTATAAACAGTTTAAATTAAGAGAGATCATAGTATTCAGAGACTGCAATTTTGTAGTATCCAATGAGTTAGTTCATAACTATGTGGAACTGAGACAAGAATGTTCATAATAGGATCATAACAAGAAAACACAGGGAAAGTGAAGCTCACTATTGTTGTTTGTATTCCTTGTTTAGACCTCTGTCATACTAGGAAGCAACTAGGTTTTGTTGCTTTGTAAGCATAAAACAAATATAAGCAATGACTCAACAATGATTTGGGATAATATTTTGATGAATTGTTGGTTAAACTAGTTTTCAACTTATTGTTGGGAGACAAAAACATTCTGTTTCTGCTATCTTGTCCTAATCACTTATTAGAATCTCTGATGTTTTTAACAGTGGGGGAACAGTCTATGCCAAGGCGCCAATTTACCGCTGCCATTGCCACTCAAGGTTGGTGATTCTTAACATATGATTATGGTGATAATTATTCAATTTGGTAGTTGGCGATGATAATTATTTATGGATCCGAGCAGGTTGACAAAATCCCCGGTGGAGCTAGGCTTGGTTTCATTACTATTGGAGATGCAGAGACGGAAGTCCTCGTGTTCATAGATTGTCTGGTGTTTCCCGGCACTGATAGCTCTCCTCCGGTCTTCAGAGCCATACGAAACGGGCCCAAGAAAGATCAGCCGCCTCCTGGAGAGCCACGGATCATGAGAAGCCTGCTGGAGGCCTTAAAGAAGTGTGTCGAAATAGCAAGACTCTAACTTATTTTTCCAGTCTCGGTTGTAAAATTTTGTTCCTACATATTCTCAGCATTAATATCCAGTACTATATATTGTAAAGCCTATGATTCTCAGATTGTGAATCAATTAAGTCTAATCGTAGATTTTCACAGTTCTTGCAATGTTACTACATCATAAACATAATGAGAGCTGTTAAAGGATCACATATGGTTGCATGTCTTGATCTATTTCATTATTCTGTCAAATATGGAAAATCATTTTCTTGGAGCACATACCTATGACTAGAAGCTAAGTTAATTTGTCATCTTTCAAATGCAATAAAATTAATAAAATCACTAATTTTTAGCTGTATTTGAGCAAGAGAACAAAAGAATCTACTTCCTCCTATTTTTAATACAGCCGGAGAATCATGTAAAAGTCATTTGAATCTAACTAAAGTTCCTTTTGTCCACATCTAAGTCAATATAAAATCCATTACTAATCCTTAATCACACACACACTGACACTCACACATACACACATATATTTAGATGCACAGTTAATAAACTTTCATTACAGTTTGGCTCAACAATGGGGAAGCTACATACACATGATCTCTTTGATGGTGATGGTTATGATGCTGTAGTTGTTGGCTCCGGATATGGAGGTTCCGTTGCTGCTTGCAGGCTGTCTATGGCAGGTTTCAAGGTGTGTTTGTTCGAGAAAGGGCGTAAGTGGGAAGCTAAGGATTTTCCAACAGACAGTTTCAAGATTATGTCTGCTGTCAGGTTGGAAAACAAGAACTTGGGAATCAACATCGGCCCTAAAGACGCGCTGTTTCAGGTTTGCTTCGTTGGAGACATCGAAATTTTTTGTCATACACTCTTTCTGGTGCATGGCATTTTTCACTTTGCTGTTTAGATCAGCAAAGTTGAGCTGCATATTCATAATAAACTTGCACACATTTTTACCTTTTTTCAGAAAAACAAAATGTGTCACAAAAGTTGAGAATAATTAATGGTATTCTAGCACAAATAGTTGATGTCACAAATGCAAAATGCATCACACACATTAGTAGTATATTCAATTTCTTGAATCTTGATGAAATTCAACTTAAGCATAACAAAATGAAATCAATGCTCATTTCGAATGTAGGTGCATATCCAAGACGATTCTCTAGCAGCAACGGCCTGTGGCTTAGGCGGAGGTTCACTGGTAAATGCAGGAGTTATGCTGCCTACAACAGTCCGTGCACGACGTGATCCTAAATGGCCCGAGCCCTGGGAAAAAGACTGGGACAGATACGACGCCTTGGTATCAGAGATGCTAAGGGCACAGACTGTTCCAACGGTGTTCCAAAATTCCAAAATCATGCAGCAAGTGGTCGAGAAAGAGCACGATGAAAACATCCACGGGCAACTGAAACTGAGCATGAATTTCGACATGGAAGAATCTAGAAGGAATCAACAAACGGCAAACTGTCTAGCATGTGGAAACTGTCTTGCTGGATGTCCTTACAATGCTAAAAACTCTACTGATAAAACTTACTTGGTCTCAGCCATTGAAGTATGCTTCTCATCATATGATTTTTTTCTTTTCTTTTTACCACTAAGTATTTTGAAAAAGTTATCATCAACTGCTTTTCACAGGCAGGATGTGCCATAAAAACAGAAAGCGAGGTTCAGTATGTGGTGAGAAACGATGATTATAACTGCAAAGCAAGAAGAATTAAACGACGATGGCTTGTATTTCTCAATGAATTTGACTATGTAGCATCTGATATAGTTATACTTTCAGGTATGCTCATTTAGAGGGTAATAACTTCATTCTTTGCTTAGAAAAATATAGCTTATGCCGTCCCTTCTTGCAGCTGGTGTATTTGGTACAGCAAAAATACTTTTCCAGTCGCGATTGAGAGGACTGTCAACATCAGAGAAGCTTGGCTCAGGATTGAGCTGCAACGGCAGCAATGTAGCCTATCTTGCTGAAAGCTCGGCCCCTTTAAACGCTTATGGTCTAAACGAGACGCAGTTTTCGGGTCTACCTTTTCAAGAGAGGCCAGGACCATCCATTTCTTCGTCGTATACTTCATCACTGGGGTTCACCATCCAGGTAAATCATCTTTTCTTAAGGATCTTCAACATTTTGAGATACTTTTAGAACTAACAATTTTTATGCTATCTGCATTTTTTGCTACAGAGTGCTGTGATTCCGACTGCATATCCACGCTTCCTATTCAAAGGAATCACGACGTATAGATGGCAATCCAGCAGCCAGATCTTACACAACACGATAGACGTTTTAAAGAACGTTGTAGGTTTGAGCCGTGGCCAAGAAATGGTCCTAAATGCAATGGGATATGATGACAGCAGTGGGGAACTCACTTTTGATAAAGATTCGAATAGGGTAACGTTTCGGCCTCCGCACGATCCTCTGCTGCCACGAAAGATCGAATCTTTCCAGAAACTTGCAAGAAAGCTCGGAGGGACTCTCTTCATGTCACGATACAGGAGCACTTCTGTGCATCTGTTGGGAGGCTGCACTGCATCATCAGACGCTTTATCTGGCGTCTGCAATCCAGACGGTCAAGTTTTTGATGGCATGTCGTTGAAAGGGGTCCACGCTGGACTCTATCTCTGCGACGCCTCCATCATACCTTGTTCAGTTGGGATCAACCCGTGTCTCACGATTGCTGCTGCAGCTGAGCATGTTAGTAGGAAACTAGTCGAAAATGGTGCAAAGAAATATATAGGAGATTTTGTGAAGGAAGAATGTAACGGGGAACGAGGGTTCGACTCTAAAGAAGTTGTGGCAAAAGAAACCATGCGAGGGCATGTTGGTGGGATGACCTGCACAGCTCATCTCAAGCTACGCTTCAACTCTGCACGAGCAGGGAAGCGTCGCTCCCTTCTCCAAGGCGAAGTAGGCGGCCATGTCGTATGCAAGAGTGTAGAAATGGACAAGATTTATATCATCCATGGAGAAGTTGAACTATGCAAAACAGATGTCAAAACACCATATACACAGTATATGCATTATCATCTCCTCCTTGCTGCTTCATCTGGTTCCAGGTTTGTTTCCATTTCACCTTCCAATTTGTCTTCCTCAATGCAAGTAACAAGGGAAAAAAACGCGTTTTATGCAGATATGTTCTTGAAGGGAGGAAGATAATGAATCCTTACCTCCTAGCACTACACGCGTGGAGAGAATCCACCACATTGAATGTCAGGTTAAGAAAAATCAGTGATCAAACGGGAGAGAAGGCGGTCAATCTAAAAGGGAAGCTTCACCTTTCTGCTCTAGAGCTTCTGAGAAGCGCGTGCACTCTTGAGGGCGGAGGCAGGATCAAGTTCGTCTCCCTTTTAACGCGATCCCTCATTAGGACTTATATTTTTCAAGTACCACGAACGAGCCACATCAGCTTCACCTCCTCGGATTTAGCTCAACGACCCTATCCGGATAGCAAGATTCACGAGATCAAGACAGGTGATGGTCACTTCAGCAGATACAGTTAGTTATCACCTTTGCTTGTTCCGTTTTTTTACAGTTACCATTTGCAGAAGATGACTGTACAATCAGCTGCCAGCAGTGGCGAAGCCACCATTCACGAGAGCTTAAGCGCGCAAGAAAACATCACCCCATCCTGCTGCTCAATGGCTACTCAACTGAGAGCTTTTGCCTACCAACTGAGCCTAATGATCTTGTTAGAACTTTTCTACAAGAGGGGCATGACGTATTGCTGCTAAGAACAAGACTGCACCCCTTGAACGCCTCAAACGAATTCTCCATCGAAGACATTGGCAGACTAGACATCCCAACTGGTAAAAAATTCATAGATTTTGTTTCTTGCCCAACCATCAATCTTCTTAGCTAGCTAGCTCAAGATGCTGTCTTTCTCTGTAGCAATGCACAAGATCATCGAGCTGTACGAGGATGAATCCATAAGAGTACACGTCGTAGCACATTGTGTGGGAGGCTTAGCCATCCACATCTCGATAATGGGAGGCCATGTTTCAAGCAAGCACATTGCTTCTCTGTCTTGCACCAACTCATCGATGTTCTTCAAGCTCACGACGTCTGCATCCATCAAAATGTGGCTGCCCCTAATTCCAGTAAGCCTCTTCTCTCTCAACATTCCACACACACACACAAAAAAAAGGTCACACTATTCCAAAAAATTATAAAATGTGCAGATCTCAATGGGGATAATGGGCAAGAGCAAGACACTTCACCTGCTCCAACCATCAACCACGGGCCTCAGACACGGCCTCGTGAAGTCAATAGCACGCCTCGTTCCACGCCACGAGAGATGCACGTGCGATGAATGTGAGGTCTTCTCAGGCATATTTGGCAACACATTCTGGCACGGAAACGTGAGCCACACACTGCATCACTGGATGAACAAAGAGAACCAGACAAAGCTTCCAATGGCAGCATTTTCCCACCTCAGAAAGATCTGCAATGCCGGCTTCATAGTGGACGGAAGAGGAGACAACACGTATCTCATTCACCCCGAGAGAATGGCGCTGCCAACGCTCTACATGTCGGGCGAGAGAGTTCTCCTCGTGACTCCAGAAACTTCTTTTCTTGCTAACAAATACATGAAGTTGCACCAGCCTGGTTATAGGCATGAGAGGGTGGTGGTGGACGGCTTTGGCCACTCGGACCTTTTGATCGGAGAGAAATCATACGAAAGTGTTTTTCCTCACATTCTAAAGCATGTGGAGTTGGCTGAAGACGAGCATGATTTGTTGATGACGAGAGCGAAAAACTACGAGGCCTTAGCATGGAGTGATGATCCATATAAAGATACTGGTGCTGGATTTGGGAGCTGCATTTCACCTTTGATCATCATCATCGTAGTACTACTACTTGCCATTTTCTTCAAATTCTTGTTTCTATAAATATTTTATTATATGTAACATGTGTTGGATTATACGAGATTAAGGAATTTAATACAATTTCTGGGAATCTTGGCATATTAGTCAAAGGAATTATATATGTCTGGATAGAAATTTCAAGAGTCAACGCATTTCTAATTGCAATACAACATATGCAATTTAGTTATCTGCAATTAATCCGGGATATCTGGTCGTTTCATGAAATGAAATACTAAAAAATGCATAAATATTTTAAAGGAAGCAGTGAAGAAATTTGGCCAAAACCTATCTGAACTGTTAAGTAACTTCAAATAGACAGAGAGTAGACAAGATGAATTCTCTCTCTTTGTTTTCAACTGCTGGAATATAACTTCAAATAGAGAGAGAGCAGACAAGATGGATTCTGCTTCTTTGCTTTCAACTGTTGGAATATAGTGTTTATCATTTAGATATAATTGCTAATCCAATGATATACACACTTCAATTGACCGTTTCCACTTTCCTAGTTCAAAATTCCCACTTTATTTTAATTTGTTTTGACATTTTCAGTTATATATGTCTGGTCCCTTATGCTTTGAAATTCTTATATCATGGTCAAGTATGCACCGCAATACCAAGTCAAATTCAATAAATCACATTTCTTAACTAACCTTATTTTATTGTATAATGATATCTTGCTATCCACTGCCCTAAGGTTTCATTAAATGACTTTTCACTATATTTGTGCCTATAGGCCCTATAAATTGATGAATGATGGTCTCCCACAAAAAACACTTGACTTTAGAAAATTTCAAACATTTGCCTTCTCCATTTTATTCTTTATATAATTGGGTAACTGCTGTCAACATAGGCATATAATAGGGCATACAACCAGTTTATTATTGTCTTACCACAACATGTCTTAGCTTGTCATAAGACATATAACTATGGAAAAGTCGAACTCTAAGAGTTCTTTCGATATGGGGGTTGATGGAGGTTATGATGCAGTTGTCGTGGGGTCTGGTTATGGAGGTTCAGTTGCAGCTTGTCGGATGTCAATGGCTGGTTTTAAGGTGTGTTTACTGGAGAAAGGGCGTAGGTGGGAGGCTTCGGATTTCCCAACCGACAGTTTCAAGATGTTGTCTGCTGTCAGGATGGAGAATAGGAACTTGGGAGTTGATTTTGGTCCAAAAGATGCTCTCTTTCAGGTTGTGCCGTCGTCTCTAACCCAACATATTTTCATGCTAACGCGTTCTTGAGATATAAGGACTTCAATGCAATTTCATTTGATGTTTAATGAATACAACAGGTACATGTACAAGGTGATGCTCTTGCAGCAACGGCTTGTGGTTTAGGCGGTGGTTCACTCGTGAATGCAGGGGTGATGTTTTCTACACCAGCACGTGCACGGAGGGATCCCAGATGGCCGAGGAGTTGGGAGAAGGATTGGGGCAGATACGAGGCTTCTGCTTCCGAGATGCTCAGGGTGCAAAACATTCCAGTGAAATTTCAAAATTCCAAGATCATGGAAGGAGTCATAGGCGAAGAATATAACAACAATCCAATGAAACTGAGCATGAATCTTGAAATCGAAGACGTTTCTGGTTCGAGGAGGCCTCAAGAAACTGGAAACTGTCTTGCATGTGGGAACTGTCTTGCTGGCTGCCCTTTCAATGCTAAGAACTCAACAGATAAAACTTATTTGGTCTCTGCTGTCCAAGTATGTCTCATCTTTCATTTCATGTCTGATTTTTTTTTTTTAATCTTTGAGTGTCTCCTCTGCTTAAATCGGGTTTATTTCTTGTTTCAGGCGGGATGTACTATTAAAACACAATGTGAGGTCCAATACGTGGTGAGGAACGAAGATTATAGAAGCCAACGAAGATGGCTTGTTTTCGTAAATGAATTTGACTCCATAGCAACTGATACAGTTATACTCTCAGGTAAAATCCGTTCTTCATATAGCTCGTTTGTTTTCCTCGAGCAGATCATGAGCTATACCTTTTCCATTTACTATTGCAGCTGGAGTCTTTGGCACAGCAAAAATACTTTTCCAATCCCAATTGAGAGGATTAGCAGTCTCTGATAAGCTAGGTTCAAGATTGAGCTGCAATGGCAATAATGTGGCCTATCTTGCTGGAAGCTCGGCCCCACTAAACGCGAAGGGACTGCATAAAACGCAGGTCTCCAACATACCGTTTCAAGAAAGACCGGGGCCATCAATTTCTTCATCGTATACATCCTCATTGGGTTTCACTATTCAGGTTGAGACACTGACGATTGTGGGTTTTAATACTTATTATGCATCATGGTTGTCAATAATAAATAGCATTTTTTGCTTTTTTGCAGAGTGCAGTTGTTCCAACGGCCTATCCGAGCTTCATATTCAAAGGAATCACGACGTGTGGATGGGAATCCAGCTTCTCATTCTTGTATGGGATAATAGACAGTATGAGATATGTTCTAGGTCTGAAATGTGGGCATGAGATGGTGCTGAACGCAATTGGACACGATGACTGCAGTGGGAAACTCGTCTTTGAGAAGGAGACGGGCCGGGTTTTGTTCCAGCCTCCACACGATCATTTGCTGCCACGAAAGATTGAAGCTTTCCAAAAACTTGCTAAGAAGCTGGGAGGGGCTCTCTTCATGTCTAAGTACAGGAGCACTTCAGTGCATCTCTTAGGAGGTTGCGTCGCCTCACCAGATTCCTCGTCTGGTGTCTGTGATCCCGAAGGTCGAGTTTTTGACACGACGTCTGCAACTGGGGTCCACCAAGGGCTTTACATCTGTGACGCCTCCATCATACCTTGCTCCATTGGAATCAACCCTTGCCTCACTGTTGCTGCAGCTGCTGAGCATGTGAGCAGACATGTTGTCCAAGATGCTATCAAGTATGTTGGAGATTCCGATGAGAGACGAGGCTCCTCGATAGATGAGGACACGATGAAGGGAAGTCGTGGCTCACAAGTCATGACTAGTGAAACCATGAGAGGGCAAGTTGGCGGCATGCCTTGCACAGCTTACTTGAAGCTGAGATTTGGCACAAGCAATGCTGCTGGAAAATCTCATCCCCTTTTGAAAGGAAAAGTTGGTGGATACGTCGAATGCAAGGCTCTCGAGATTGACAAACTGTATGTTATACAAGGAGAAGTTGATCTGTGCAGAACAGATGTTAGAACTCCCTACACACAGTATATGCATTATCATCTCCTTCTTGCAGCTTCATCCGGTTCAAGGTTTGATACGAGTATGGTTTTTTTATCGCGTTTCTATTATAGTTTTGTTGAACTCAAGATTGAAAAAATTGACATTCTGTGCCACAGATATGTCCTTGAAGGGAGGAAGATAATGAATCCTTATCTCCTAGCTCTGTACACGTGGAGAGAGTCCACGACTTTGAATGTCACGTTGAGAAAGATCAACACGAATCTGAAAGGGAAGCTCCATATTTCCCCGGTAGAGCTTCTGAAGAGCGTGTACGCGCTTGAAGGTGGAAGCAGGAGTAAGTTCGTATGCCTTCTGCTGCAGTCGCTCGTTAGGACCTATATCCTGCAACTGCCACGAGGAATCCTCTCCGAATTCACCCCTGATGAGCTGGCTCGGCTGCCTTATCCAAAAAGCACGATCCATGAGATTAGAACAGGTTATTAGTCCATCAACCAATTGCTTGTTTGTTCCAACTTTTTTTGTGTTTTTCATCATCATTATTGCTGTGGAATTTGCAGAGGACAACTTCACAATATCTTGCCAGCACTGGAAATGCACACGACAGATTGAACACGGGAACAAGCCTTATCCTGCTCTTCTGATCAACGGCTATGCAACCGAAAGCTATTGCCTACCAACCGAGAAAAACGACCTCGTTAGGACTCTGCTGAAAGATGGGCATGATGTGTGGTTGCTGCACGCAAGGCTGCACTGGTCCAATCCTTCAAACAAATTCTCAGTTGAAGATATTGGCAAACTAGACATTCTAGGGGGTAAGATCTTCTTCTACATGCTTTACAATCACACCATTATGCACCTTCTTTATCTGACTCAAGAGAGCATGCAGCAATTACCAAAATCATTGAGTTCTATAGCTCCCAAATAAAAGTACACGTCGTTGCACATTGCGTGGGAGGTGTAGCCGTTCACATCGCGCTCATGGGAGGCCACGTCTCAGCTAAAAACATCGCTTCTCTGTCGTGCACAAACTCCTCCATGTTCTTCAAACTCACCACTTCTTCATTAGTCAAAATGTGGCTCCCTCTCCTTCCAGTAAGCTAGCACTCTCTACATTTCTATATATACTCTTATAAAGTTGTAGACATTTCACATAAACAACAATTCAACTGCAACTACAGATATCAATGGCGATTCTCGGTGAGAACACGATACTGCCTATGCTTGAAGGCGGCTCAACCACCAGCTACAGACACCGCCTTCTTAAAGCTGTAGCACGGCTGATCCCTCGTTGTGAGAGATGCACGTGCGACGAGTGTGAAGTTTTCTCCGGCATATTCGGCAATGCTTTCTGGCACGAAAACATAAGCCAGGCAATGCACGATTGGATGAGCAAGGAGAGTTTGCCGAGGCTTCCAATGGCGGCATTTCCTCACCTCAGGAAGATCTGCAACGCGGGGTTCATAGTGGACTGCAACGGAAAAAGCTCGTATCTGATCCACCCGGAGAGGATGGCGCTGCCGACGCTCTACATTTCCGGCGGCCGCACGCTGCTGGTGACGCCGGAGACTTCGTTTCTGGCTAATAAATACATGAAGCTGCACCAGCCTGGGTATAGGCATGAGAGGGTGGTTGTTGATGGCTTTGGCCACTCTGATCTTTTGATTGGAGAGGAATCGTGTGAAAAAGTCTTCCCTCACATTCAAAGGCATATCGAGTTGGCTGAAGAGGAGAGGAGTTTATCCAAAACAACGTCGTTGAATGATAACAGTTGCATCAAAGATGCTTTAGCATGGAGTGTCGATCCATATGAGGATCGAGGTGGATTTCTGAGTTGGATTTCTCCTTTGATCATCATTTTATTACTTGTGTTTCTGTTCAAATTATTTTTATGATTTCATCTTTTTGGTTTCATCGGTGAACATTAGTATACTTTGCTGGAGGAATTCATTGTCATAGCTAGGGATGGCAACGGGTTGGGTTTTCGAGGGTACCCGCATTTACCAAATCCTGATGGGTCGGGTTTGGGTAAATACGAAATGAGTTTGGGGCGGGTATGGGTTTTAAGACTAATACCCATGACGAGTTTGGATCGGATTTGGGAAATTAGCTGTGGGTACCCGCTACCCAAATACGTTTATATATAATATAGATTTTATAATTTCATAAAATATACATAAATATAATACTTCATATTGTGGTCTATAACTACTGCCAAACCCAAGTTAATCCTAAACTTTTACCTTTTCTCATGCTAATATATCTCTAAGAATGGTTAACTATTTCATCTTCTTTTATTATTGTCGTCAATTCTCTTTTTCCCCCTCAACTCTTTATTTCTACAAAGAAGACACATGCTTACAAGTTTTCATCATCTTAATATTCTCAATTTTTTGGTGAGTTTCACTTCTTCCAACTCTTTTGTTTAATTAAAAGCTTTTGGTAAAATTTATATGTTTTTGATGATTGCTTTGTTTGCTATATTGAATTTGTTTATGCTCACAAATTCTTTTCAAATTTTTTATAATATTTTCTATTGATATAAATATTATTAGAATAGTTTCTTATGCTTAAAATTTAGTTTCTAATTAATTATTACTTCGTCTTATTAGTATCAAATTTAATTTGTAATATTAAGATTTTTTTAATTGATTGAGTGTATGAAATATTATGATAGTTCATATTTATTTATTTATTGAAATCTAGACGGGTTTGGGTGGGTAATTAGCGGGTATTACCCAATAGGTTCGGGCCGAATTTGGGAAAAAAATTTACTACCCATAACGGGTTTGGGACGGGTATGAGTTTGAAAATTCTAAACGGGTATAAATTCAGGAAACGCTTAATAGATGGGTACCCGACCCATTGCCATTCCTATAATTCTCATTTCTCATTTTCGATTCTATCTATTTATTTATTAGATACTTATATAAGTAAATTTTTATTTGTTAGTTTTAATTATTTTCTTCTTTATTTTTCAAATATTTTATTCCTTTATTTGCATTTCGTTGGGCCTTTCATTTCCCAATTTCGGTTCCTTACATTTTCTTTTTATCAGCAATGTAATACTCCCTCCATTATTCACGAAGAGTGTTCCACTTTTGCCATTTGGGTATCCACAAAGAGTGTTCCACTTTTTTTTTTTTGATAATTAAATTACAGAAATTTGAAGGCCGCGTCACAGAGGACTCGAACCCAAGACCTTTGGCCTCAGGCATTAACCTCTTACCATTAGGCCAACACACACACACGAGTGTTCCACTTTTCTTATTTGGCAAAAAGGTGGTAGGGCCATTTCTCCACTCACACAATATCATTCACGCTTTATTAAATCCATATGGTGGGGCCATTTCCCCACTCACACAATTCCTTCATTTTTCATTAAAATTCGTGCCGTCCACAAAGTGGAACACTCTTTGTGGACGGAGGGAGTAGTTATTTTTTTCGCTTGCTTAGATTTTTTTATTTTATTTATTTATTTATTTATTGGACCTCTAATTGTCACTCTTCCATTCACCACATTACTTTATTAGCAATATATTCTTTTCTTGTTTTAACTTTTAATTGTTTTATTTATAAGGATGTAATGACCCGTCCTTTTTGCACCGGATATTTTTCTGTTTTCTTTTTCTCCCATTTTCTCACCGAATATTCATTTATATTTATTAGAAT
>JAYJMF010000056.1:3706074-3718013 GCA_036873715.1 Salvia sclarea
AAAATGGATTGATTGTTTTATCATAAATATAGATTAATTATTAATAATAACTAATAGTTTTAGTTTTTATTTAACTTGGTAAATTCAAGAATATGATTTTAATCTAACTAACGTGCTAGCTTCTATTTATCTATGCAAATTTATGAATATAATTTTTAATTTAACATTCAAATTAGGAAATAACAATTATTGAATAAAAATTTAACTTAAAATTTAAAATAAATTAATTTTATATAACATATAACACTTAAAACAACTAATTTTGCCTGTGCGGGTGGCCATAATGTGACTGTTTAGCATCACTCGTTAGTTTAACACAACTATTCTTGGATGTCACTATATTCGATTAGGATAGCATTTCTTTTCCAAAAGTTTAATTAATATTGAAATATATTCTCAAAACTCCAATGTTTGATACTATTAAATTAACTACAATTCATTGTTTTTATCTTTACAATGGATTTTAAAATAAAACAAAACGATATATACAAATTAATGGAACTTCAATTTTTTGAGGAAAAATAACGAGCTGGACATAGTTTCGCGGTTTTGCCTTTGCATATCTTTAAACGACGATAGCCGTTAGCCTAGCTATAGGATTAACTCATAATCTATCTATCATCATTTAAATAAATTTAAGGTAATATAGTAAGTAAGTTTAATTAATGTGAAATTAGTAAAAGTAAAGTGGGCCCTCTTGTTTGAATCTTTGGCGCAACGAAACTGTGAGCCGTAGGATTTGTCTTGGGAAATCGTAATAGACGTAGATTTTTACCATCAAAGTTGGGCCCCACAAACTGTCAGTAAAGGTAGCCCTCAATACCTACACACTTCAATAGCTACTGACCTACTTCTTGTAGGATTAGGCACCCTCAGATTATCACTTTCAAGAATCAAAACCAGCACCACACACATATATAATAATTTTAAAAAATATTATCTTATGCTTTAAAAAAGTAAGAATAATAATAAAAAATTAATACTATAAAATAGATCTCGTTCAAGCGGCTAAGCTTGAGGTGTATAAACACCCTACTTTGCGAGGTTTCGGATTCAAATCTCATTCACGTGCGGGTATTATCGCACCTTCATGTGAATAATTGTCGCTCTTTTGCGAATGTAATGCTCTTCTCGTCCACGTATACTTGTCATGCCTTTGTGCGCTATAGTGATCTATATGTGTCGAGTTTTAAGCTTTAATTAGATATATGTATAAAGCACTTATTTTCCAAAAAAAAAGAATATTAATATTCCCTCTGTTAGCTACATATTTGTCGTAATTTCATTTGTTTCATTTGCTTATTTGTCTGTATTTTCATTTGTTACGCTTATTTATGATAATATTTGTAAACTCAGTTAAACGTAGGACCCTTATTTTATTTACGATGCAGCTTTCTAATTGAATTCATTAATTATCAAAATTGGTAACGGTCAAAGGGTGATAAATGGAACGTGAACGGAGCAAATACATAAAAGAGCATCCTTATAGAAGAGACATTATTTTGTGAGAAAAAAAAAACATACTTCCTCCTATCCAACACAAGTGTTACCTTTATTTAGGATGCAAGATTTAAGAAAAGTTGAAAAATAATGATAGAAATTAGTATTATTTTAAATTGTATGAGTAACAAAACGTCTTAAAAAGAAAATGTAATACTAATGTTGGGACGGCTAAAAAAAAGAAAAAATAACACTTTTGTTGGGACACGAGGAAATATTATATTTATAAAAATCAATGTTAATCATTCATTAATCAAAATTTGGGAACTAAAGGCAAAATCTTATAATTATTTTCCATACATTTTATTTTACTTACTTTAATATAATTTGGGGGTTATTATGAGGAGGAAGATGATTTCTTTCCATTCCTCATACTTTATCATAATCTATTTATAGATTCCTTTTGGGTGTCGGTTGAATCCGCAGTCCTACTCATGGTTTAGATTTTATTTTTGGTTAAACAATTCATACGAGAAATTTAATGAGACTGTATTATTTCTATAGTATTTATAATAGGTGAAGCATTTATCGTTGATTTTAGGTGGAAACTCAGCTAAGTTTAGTCATATCACCTGTCGTGGCACAAAATTAATAGTCGATAGCTAGGAAAACAATCAACACTTCAAGAGCTTAAAAATAGTCATTCATTAATTAAGTATTTTGTATTTTGTACTTGTAAGTTGTGTGTATTGATTGAAAATAGTATAATCCATACAGTCATACTACTATTAAAAATAAAAACACTCAATTATATAGTATTATAAATAAAAAAAGTACCCCCATATTAATTTCATCAATTATGCTAATAATTACGATGAACTTCATTTCATTTTTTCCTTTCAAACAAAAAGTATAGCCAAGCTCGATAAAGAAGAAATCTATTTCTTTTTACATTAACTGTGTTTTACAACAATTGTGTGTTTCGCTCATCATTAATTAATTTATTAAAAAGAGGAGAGAAAACATAATTAGAGGGGTTACGATTATCCCCATAAATTTTGATAGTAATGATAATTAATTAATTAACTCACATTGACATACTTCTATAAGTAGAAAGGCTAAATCCGTCTTTCAAGGGCTAATCCATTATTGAGGTGATAATTTAACATTATGAAGTAGGTGCTATTGGTGGGGAGGAATAATTTATTCCCATTAATAGGCAAACCTATGCATTAATCAGCTTCTGCTACTTTCCCTACCCAGTAATAAAAACTAGTTCAAACTTCAAACACTACAACTAAAGCAATCAATCATTGGGAACCTATCTTCCCCAAACTAGATTTTGAGATCAAACTTAACACACTTTTCGAATATTGTGATAATGGTTTTCAAAAGCAACTTGCCACTTTTACTATCTCATTATTATTACTACTAGCTTTAATGTTGTTTACCCATAACTATGCACCTCATTATTTTCTTTTTCCCTCAAAGATAATTTATCAAATTCGAACAATGCTCCAATGTTTCTTTACATACTCGTCAAAGACTAAACTTGGACGTGTTAAAAAACAATTAACTATATGAAGAGTAGATAAATTATTTTGCTAGAACCATATTTTTTTCTACTTTTAATTCTTACGCTTCTACTTCGTGTACGTGCGAAGATGGTACACATACATTTAATTTGAGGGGTGCTCAATACTAATTTATAGAGTGAAAGGAATACATTAAAAATCAAAATATTATACGAATACAAATATATAAATATTTCATATAGTCAAATACATTGATTTTACCCTAAATATCAAAACCTAAAGAGGTTTCAACTGTGCCTGGATGCTTGGACGACGGACAATAAAAAGAGTTGTTTGTTATGCGGTGAAGGATGATGAGGGAAATTTTTATCGACGGCACAAAATTGCTAGTTTGGGGTGCTTCAGCTGACCCTAGAACCCATTGTGTCTGTCCCTGTGTACATGCATGTATTCAGTCCACCTCCCTTTTTAATCGACATCTTAAAAAATCAAAGCATATTCATGATTAATTAGTTTGAATATTTATAAAAAACATTTAATTTGATATTTTTTTACGAGATCACATGATTAAAAGTTGAATGCGACATATTGAAGAAATCAAGAATTAGAAAAAGGTTACAAAATAGGGAAAAGACAGCGTCGGGAGCAAGCAAAATGCTTCTGTAGAAAAAATACTCAATTAGTTGAAAATCCATTCCACATTGGGCCTTTCATATTGGGCTTTAGCTTTAAAAGACGGAAAGCCATTTTGGGCCCAAATTAATATTTCGGGCCGAAAATTGCCATTCAAGCAAAAAAGGCCCGGCCTATATATTCTGGCGGCGTCAAAAAGCGCTTACTTCGGGCCTGACCAAAAAGAGTAAAAAACGTGTTTCGCACACTCTTTCCTTTTCCTCTAAATCGTTCAAACCACGCAAAAAATATTCAAAGTAATATTCCTTGGAATCAAATTGACTGTAGAAGTTCCGCCCAAGCTAAGCTAGGGTTTTTCCACAGGGTTTTATAATATTTCACGCCCTTTCTCTCATAAATTACAGAAAATCTCAGCGAGGAATGGGAATTTCGATTGAATTTGTCGCCGGCAATCTCGAATCGAGTCTTCCTTCGACGCGGTGAAGGTGTTTTTGTGAGGATCTGCGGCGTTGTTTTGAGTGGGGGAATTAATAGGCGCAATATTGTTGGATTTCTGGGTTGGAATTGATGGAGGCTCGAGTTGGGGTGGATGGCGGCACCGCCGCGAGGAAGTTTCTGAACCAATCGCGGCCACAGCAGCCGCAGATTTCGCAGATTGGCACGGTGCCGCAGCTCCTCGCCGGCGGTATCGCCGGAGCTTTCAGCAAGACGTGTACTGCTCCTCTAGCGCGGCTAACTATTCTGTTTCAGGTTATTTACATAATTACATGTTTTCCAGCTCTTACTCTTTGTTTTCTATGCTCGATTTTGGAGCTGAAAAAGTGAGTAGAAATGTAATCAGAGATGCTTACTGAAAAATTGACTTGTTATTGGTCCACAATTTGTTTGGGTTTAGCTGAAAATGAAGAATTCTGTAATAACAGAGACTCTTGTTTTTTAAAAAATTCCTGTTTGCTTAGGTCAATAATAATTTCAGAAGTCTTTAAGTCGGCTCACTTATTTTTCCATAGACTTATTTTTACATAAACTTAGGAGCTTTCCTTTGCTACTGTTAGAAAATTCCTGTCATATTTTAAACCTTATGTTTTCATTCAGATGAAACTAATCCGGATATGAACAACAGGGGCTTCTTGATTCTTTTATTCATTAGTATATTTTCCGGAGTGGAATAGTGACAATATATGCTACAGATGTAAAATATGATACATTGATATCCCTTTTTTGGGTAATACATTTATAAAAAATATTAGGTGTGATCTTATGGTGTTATTCTAATTGTTGGATTAGTTTACAATACTCCTCTTTCCTCTATCCCTCACAGGCTAACTCTAGACTAATAAGTTACAAGTGTCAAGATTGTAGATTGTGACCGGTTTGTAGTGAACTTGAGATATGTGCACCTGAAGCTTAACTGTATGTTAGTTCTCTCATTATATTCCGTCTTTTCCATATTTTTTTGTCTTACCAGTTTCTTTTTCTAATCTCCTGGCAGGTGCAAGGAATGCATTCGGATGTTGCTATATTGAGTAAGCCTTGTATATGGCGCGAGGCATTACGTATAGTTAACGAAGAAGGTTTTAGAGCCTTTTGGAAAGGGAATTTGGTTACTATAGCTCACCGTCTTCCTTATTCTTCGGTGAACTTTTATTCTTATGAACAATATAAAACAGTGAGTAAATCTATCTGAGAGAGCACATTGCATTTCTGTCATGGTTGAAGCTTGTTCATGCGCTGACAATAGAGTATTGTAATTCACGTTCCCCCAGATTTTAAGATCAATACCGGGACTTGAAGGTAATGGTGAACGTCCACATGCAGATGCTGTTGTGCATTTTGTAGGTGGTGGCTTGGCAGGAATGACTGCTGCTTCTGCTACATATCCCTTAGATCTTGTCAGAACAAGGCTGGCAGCACAGGTAAAATCTTATGCTCCTGCTGAAATTCAAGCATGAATTGTGTATGTTTAGTCATAACCTTTGATCCACTAAAGTTCAAATATGAGTAAGAAGTAGAGATGGAAAATTATAGAGAAGAAGCTTAAATATGTTAGAGAAATGAAGACTTGATTTTTGTTTAAGAACCTCAAATAACTATAAAATGTACTTTTGTTTAAGAGCTTGGTTTGCTGAGGTATCCTTTTCTAGTAGAGACATGGTCTCTCCCTTTTGAACAGTTCTACCTTTTACCTTAAATTCCTCTCTCTTATGACCCCCAGTGCAAATTATCCATCTTTTGAAATATTAATTAATTGCAAATTTTCTTTGTCTTTTGAAAATTGTAGAGGAATGCCATATATTATCAAGGCATAAGCCATTCAATTCGTACCATCTGCAGAGATGAAGGTTTTTTTGGCCTGTACAAAGGGCTGGGAGCAACATTATTGGTACATTTTCTATTCCTTTCCGTATGTCTAGTATTCTATTGCATACAAATTTTATTTAGAGAATTTTGACTCATTCAATTTATGTTTTTGCCTGCAGGGTGTTGGGCCCAGTATAGCAATAAGCTTTTCCGTTTATGAGAGTTTGAGATCTTCCTGGCTCTCTCACAGGTGAGGGAAACTGAGATGATTTTACTAGTAATTTTACCACCGTTTGATTATCTATGCTTAACTTCACTTTATTTTTCTATAGGCCCGATGATTCTACAGTATTGGTGAGCCTTGCTTGTGGTAGTCTTTCCGGCATTGCATCATCGACAGGTGGGCAGCTTATCATGGCTATTAAGTTATTTATTTACAATTTGAAACATTTCTACTCCATTTTATTAGTTTTAGTTGAATATAGGCTTAGCATGCTAAATTGGTGAAGAAAGCACTAACTTGACACACTCTTTTTGGCTATAGCGACATTCCCTTTGGACCTCGTGAGGCGAAGGATGCAATTGGAAGGTGCTGCTGGTCGAGCCCGAGTATATAAAACTGGATTATTTGGAACGTTGAAACACATTATCCGTTCTGAAGGCCTCCGTGGCATGTACAGGGGGATAATGCCTGAATACTACAAGGTTGTTCCAGGTGTGGGCATCGTTTTCATGACATACGAAACATTGAAGAAGCTTCTAGCACAAGGGCCTTTCAGCTAAGTTCCGAGCGCCTCGCCTGGTCGTTTTTTCCGATACCTCCTAAACCCTTGTCCCTAAGGGAACAGCGAGGGCCAGTTTTGATTTATAATGTACGGAATGTTACTAATATAGGTAGATAACTCTCATCAAATTGGCGGTAAATTTTGCGTTGCCGCCATGGACGACAGATGTCTCAGTGTAAAGTCTATTGATATTGTTGAATTTTAGCATCAATGTATTACTCTAGCCAGCATTTTTCTTTTCTAGTTTTAGGTTCACTCATCTTATTGATGATTTAGGTCATCAGTAGATTTTTGCTTTTAACATTTCACAAATGTTGTCGCATTAAAATAGTTTCTCTAGAGCTATGTTGCTTTGTATTACGAGTGAGTTAAATTTAATTCATTACATTTTCTTGGTATGTTGATTATTCACGTGAAATTCACGCAATATCATGGGTGTATCTTTTGCTATTTGTCAATTAATTGTTTCAGATTAACTGGTGCTGGTTGAGACTTGAGATTGTAAAAGTTTCAATTCTTGGCAAGAACTTAATTTAAACAAAAATAATACTTTCTAAAATAAGTATAACTGGTGAGATTATTCTCTAATGGCTCGTTTGCTTAACAATATGGAATAAGGTTTGGTGCATGGTATTAATATTATGTTTGGTTAAATTTTGGTAAGTTAATCTATGTATGATAGAAGGTTGAAATTAGAGTAGTTTAATCTATTAATAAATTTATAGTACTAACTGAGATTAGTAGTATTACATACTACACGAGCCCTTGTTAATAAAGGGCATTGGTTTTAAAGCCAACATACCATTAGGATGTATTATATATCCATGATACGTTAATCACCTTGTGACATGACAATTTAGATGGAATCACGAATAACTTTCTTTAATTTCATTTTTTAAAATTAGATGGAATCCTTCTAAACTTCTTTACATTTAAAATATAAACTCTCGTTAGACTGTTTAACGTACTCAAAGTTTCCAATTTTAGTTTTTTTTTTTTTTTATTATTATCACAAAGACTCATTTTTTATAGATATGTTATATATACACAATATGAAGTCCTACTATAGCTTAGTATGTTTTTTGGGTGGCAGTGGCAACTAACAAATAGATTCCATCTTATAAGTTTTGTATTCCACGTGATTTCGGATATAATAATTCTTCTTCACTCACCATTTTTAGCACATTAAACTTGCTTTATTACACAGCATCCAAAATGCAACAAGAATGTTGCTTTGGTGGACCAGCATGCATGTCTTAGCAAATCATCACCCTAATAAAAGTGGAATAAGCTTCCACATATTCCCTTCCCAACCTCAGAATTTCTTCATATTTCGACTTTAAGTCCATCGTTGTGATGCGAAAGTCCGATTTTGATGCACCCCTCTCTCTCTGTATGGATTGCTGATGTTTGATCTGATCTGAGTTTTGCATCGGATTCTGCATTCAACTTTAGCCCCCAAAAAGATGACAACATTTTGTTCCATTTTTGCATCAAGATTGAGATATGTAGGCCTTGCTGTGATGCTCAAGATTGACAAAGTCGTGACAGCGCAACGAGCCCTTGACCCGGGCTCACCAAATCTTTTTATTCAGGTGGCGTCTTAGTCGCATTCTTCGTTGGTGGTCTATCTTGGCTACACGTGTGCAAGCAAATCAATACACTTTGTGGAAAATAGTTGCTAAAATAGCATAAACCCAAAACCTGTGTAAACATTTTGATTCTGCCAAGAAAAAGCAGAGGTTTTGGAGAAGTAGCATTTTCTTTTATCATGGCATATTCTATATCAAGAAACTGTTTCTTTTTTTTGCCCTCTTCTTTTTCATCACACATTCTTGAATTTCCATCATCATTGAGGCTAAAGTTTGAAGGATTCTATATCAAGAAACTGTTTTTTGATTCTATATCAAGAAACTGTTTTTTTTTTTTTCGCCCTCTTCTTTTTCGTTACACATTCTTGAATTTCCATCATATTGAGGCAAAAGTTTGAAGGATTCTATATCAAGAAACTGTTTTTTTTGCCCTCTTCTTTTTCACTACACATTCTTGAATTTCCATCATCATTGAGGCAAAAGTGTGAAGGAAACAAGTGGGAGATGCTGATAATGCTCGAAACAGAAGCTCAAGAAGCTTCTAGATTACTTAACTGGATCGCAGTTTAGTGTAGTAAAAATGTGGTTAAATTTGCAAGATTTGTAGGTGTGAGGGAGTTGGGAAAGCAGTCAAGGATGAATATCTCTGTCTGAATAAAGGAAAGGTTCCCTTGTGTGTGATTGGTCAGGAGAGAACAGAATCCAACATGATTAAGGTGACAGCACCTTATCATTGCTTATTATAATATTACTACTAGTTCCTTTGCACCATTTCACAGTGAATTTATTGGGGCTTATATATATTCCTCTCCCCATGCATATTAATTCATTATTTGCATGAAAACCTTCTCTCAAATCTCTTCTATCAATGATGCAGATTTTGTGTGTGAGGGTAAGGTAATCTGCATCCTGAGGTTTGGATGATCTCTCGTCTCGTCTCATCTAGCCCTCGGGCTGCAGATTACCCCGTCCTCACATCCACCCACGACACACGGACAAAATTCATGCCATAATTTCCTTTGAGGTAAAACGCTTATTTCTTCCTATCTAACCGTTTTTCATGGCTATGATCTGTGTTAGACATCTTTCTTCATGTTCCTGAAACTTAGACAATACTATAAGACAAGTTGTGATTGTGATTTCTCGGTTTCTTTATGACTATGCAAAAAAGCATGTTTCAGCAAAAAATCATAATGAAATTACCAGCAAAGAGCTGATTTTTTTATAGCAAAAACTATCTTTACATTAAAAAATAGATTACATGATCATTGCAGTACATCTGAGGAAGATAGGAAAAGTATAAATTGATTACTATTACTAGGGTTCCCTAAATCCTTCAAGAATTAGAAGGCGGTCGAGATCAGTAGTCTTTGGAGATTCAGTGATTTTATGCTTCCACGGCAAAGCACCTGATCCGATTAGGGTGTATCTCTCCACCACCGGCTGATGGGGGAAGCCACTCTCGACAGAATTTTGCTCATGCTTCCTCTCCGATGCTATTGATGTTGTTGTCGTTGTTAGTTAGGGTTTCCTTTATTAGTTGATTGATAGCATTTCCTTTAGCCTGCATGTGTTGCATGATTAACACAAGAGGCCGTGTGAAAGCAAAAACCAGTGAAGGAGATTCGAGGCAATTACCTTTACTCCAATGGCGATTGCTGTTTTCACCTTTATCAGCTCGCCTAATCTTAAAGAACCTTCTTTTCTATCTTTTACAGAGATAAGTGGCACGTTTCTTGAAGCAGCCAATGCCGGGAGGTGCTTTGTCAAGGCCCGAGGATTGCAGTCTGATGCTACCAATATTGCCTACATTCACAAGAAGAAAAGTAACTAATATACATCAAGGATATGAAACATGAAATCCATCAAGAGAAAGAACACTTCCATATGCAAAAGGACCATTGGTAAATCTTAAAATTTTGGCCTTACTTAGATAAGCATACGATGAAAGTTGGAACGATGAGCTATTTCAAGTATAAAATGCCAAAGGGCATTTATCATCTAACTTTTGTAACACGGTCTAGCAGATGATTAAGGCCATCCGAGTAAAAAAGGGAAACACCTTATTTCTAAAGTTTTCTTGAAAACAATCCATCTTAAACTTGTACTAGTAAATTAGTACTAATCAAGCTAACACACTAGCAACCATCTTGATCAGTATGAAACAAGAGTGGAGCTTCACACTCAAGAACTATGCTCACTTCTTTAGGGCATCAAATCAAATATCGCAACAAGCAGATGATTGGGGCCGTCCGAGTAAAAAGAAGGAAAACACCTTATTTATAAAGTTTTCTTGAATAGAATCCATCTTAAACTCGTAGTATTAATCTCAAACAAGCTAACACACTAGCAACCATCTCGATCCCTATGCAACAAGAGTAAAGGTTCACATTTACCCTTCTCCGAGCCAGTCAAGAACTATGCTCACTTCTTTAGGGCATGGAATCAAATAATGCAACATCTGAACTCTAGTAAGTAATAACCTCAATCACGAACACACCATGTTCCAATTTTCCTTCCCTTTTGAAAGGTGGCTGTTTACTTGCTAACTATGAGCTATTGAGCTACACCATTCAAAGTCAGTATAATAAATAGGATACAAACACTTTTCTTAAAGAGACAAAGCAGAGATGCAGACAGCAGCCAACCTGAAAGTAGCCACTCCGGGCTTCACTACCATCGGCATTCTTCCCAGACAGCTCGACCGGGGATTTTTCACCCCCACGATTAGGAGGCATGTGCTCAAGTCCACGCGTGACTTCATTCACTCCCACAGCAAATTGTTGCTGACAAAACCCCCCAAAATGTGTTCCAATTCAATCTCCTTATCTTTCATAATGGAAAAAGAAAAGACTACAGCAATTGCAAACATACAAAACTGATAAAAAATCAACCTTAATCCAAAATTTGAGAGGCAGGGTGTCGTCTAGAGCTCTCGCCGATTCAATCTCCCTGCCTCAAACAAACAGTGATCGAATTTGAGCAAGCTCAATGGAAACAACACAACTGGCAATAAAGCAACGCCATCTTCATACATTCAATCATTCTATGAATTCGAATTTAGTACCTTTGCACTGATTTGAGGAAACGAGCTAGGGTTTCGCCTTCAAAGCAACTGCACAATAAGTATTCAATTAATTAACAAACATCAAATTCACACACACACAACATCGATTAGGAAAGATTAAAACAGAAGGGCGTAGTTATACACTTGGGGTTGATGGGGAAGAGTATTTTGAATGGTCTGCGGCGGCGCTCCGGCGGCGCCAACGGTGGTTCTCTTTTTGCCTCGCATGCTGAAAATTAACTTGTGCAAATACCGCCTCAATTTAATTATTTAAACTGTATTATAAAAAGGGTAAAATATAATGATTATTACATGAATTAATTGTTTATTAGATGTACAAGAATTAGTTATTAACTATTGTAAAATTAGTAAAATAATATGATTAATGAATGTAAATATAAAGAAAATTTATATTACTACTCCCTCCATTTCAAAATATAAGTATTTTGACTATATTTTCTCATTTTTATTATGTAAGTCGTTTTGGCTTAATTCTACATTAATGACCTATATTTCAATGAATATTAATTATAAATTTATTATTTGAATGAAATATTACATTTGTTATTTAAATAAATATTAATTT
>JAYJMF010000056.1:3718305-3732876 GCA_036873715.1 Salvia sclarea
TAGTATTTGGAGAAGAAGAAAAGAATTGTGGGCTTGTAGGGATTGTAAATGTGAAATTATGGGCTTATATATGTGGGTTGTAATTAAGGTTGTATTAAAGTGTTAAATAAGGAAAATATGACGTGTCAATGTATGGGAGAATGAGGAGATGATTTGGAGGGTTTGGCCCCAAATCCTATTATATAGAAGATTAGAATAACTCGTTAGCTTAATGTTAGTATTTCCCCGAGAGGGATGAAGAGTATCATAATATAAATTCCGAACAATTCAAATAATTTTGTATGGAGTTGGTGGATTACTAATTATCTAGTAAAGCTCTTACTCGAATATACCTGCGACATGCATCTTTTTTTTTTGGAAAATAAATATATTTTTGCTATGTTAATCCCAAAAAAGGTTACAAGATAGTCCTCGATGTCTCTAATGTCTTATTCGCACCTCTAATTTTTATTTTGTATTGGAATAAGTCTCGTAGCTTGATGATATTTTTTTCGTTAAGAATGATAAAAGATTATAATATAAATTTCCGAAGTCCCACTTTTCAATTCAAAAAGTTTGTATGGAGTTGGTTGATTACTAATTAGTACATCTAGTAAAGCTCTAAGGTATTCGAATATACTTGCGAAATGTACTTTTCTAGAATGAAATATACTCGTGATGTGTTAATCCAAATAAATGTTACTAGATGCTATTTAATACATTTCAATTGGGACAAACGTTTTCGCTATTTTCCTTTTCCAAGATCCAATTAGAACTTTAACTAAAAAGATAAAATAAAATTTATGGAATTTTTGTCCACTTGAATAACAAAAAAAATTTATCTTTGACCTCTTAAATAATATCAAGGGTATTTTTACTAATTAGGGCACTGAGTCACTGTGTGCATATTTATTACTACTATGGGGTAAAAATATATTTTTGTTATTTTATAAGATAAATAAACTTTTTCCTCATAAATTTTTTAGTATTTTATTGAAGTAATGAGCTAATCCCCATTTCCCATGCTCCTCTCTATTACTTTGCCTTCGAAGTTCGAATACTCGAAATTAAATTATCTATACACTATTTGAGATTACTCAAGAATAATTTTGTCACACGGGATAGATCAAGACTAATTACACGTGACAATCTCCGGAAACCAAGTATCAGACAATGTCTATTTGGTAGGGCTAATTACACGCACGATATGAACTTCATCTATTTCCACCATTTTCTTCGACGTGAAATTGGCTAGTCATTTTGGGCGGATAGGTCGGTCGTGTTGATCTACCATTGGGGCTTCGGTTGGCTGTGCAAGTTGGTCTATTTAGTATAATTGGCTCACCTTTTGGTCGATATATTACCATCCAATACATTTGAATTGGAATAAACATTTCTCAAAAACCACTTCGAATTCAAACTAAAAATATAAAATAAAATTACAGTAATTTTACTGAAGTAATGAGCTAATCCTCATTCCTCATGTTACTCGAATAAATATCTTACCCAACCTCAGTTACTCGAGATTAAATTGACCCTAGATTATTTAAGATTACCCAAGATAATTTTTTGTTAAATGGGATAGGCCAAGCCTAATCCTACATGACATTGTCCTCAGGCTAAACGTCGGGCAGTGTCCATCAAAGCGAACAACATATCATAATACTAACCTTATTTAATCCATCAAAGTGAACGTCCCTTTAATTGTTGTGAAGATTGCCCAAAACTGTGTATAAGGCATACCTAACAAAACTAATAGTACTTTATTTATTCGTTAAGTATTATTCCAATTTGCTATTTTAGTCCTTCCACAAGTATCTTTACATCTCACAATAAAAAATGAGGTCCTTATTTCACTTACAATATTGAAACAATATATTAAAACCAGTTGCCAAAAGCAAATGAGGGAGTAAAAAAAAGTGGCAACTAAGGTTGTTCAATGTTGATTATGACTATATATGTTCACAAATAGGAGGAATTTCTTCATAAATTTTTCATCAAAAAGTCTGGGTGGTGTAGTCGGTTATCACGCTAGTCTCACACACTAGAGGTCCCCGGTTCGAACCCGGGCTCAGACATTTATTTTATTTTATTTTATTTTATTTTATTTTATTGCTTAATCACTCAATCATCCTCTCTCCCTCGTTTACATTCCATACCTTTTCCTCTCTCTCATCTCTCTCTTATTGCAAAATCCCCAAATTAATCTGACACTCGTAAACTGATACCAAATCCACTCTGTCAAATTACAGTTTGCCTCTTCCTTCAATCCATAGTTTTCCTTCTCTTTTTTTTTTTTTGCTTAAATTCCTACCCAATTCCATCTCCCAGCTGCTGCCTAGGGTTTCTCTCGATTAATTCTTCCGTCAAAATTGGGGGCGATGGATTGGAGCAACGTCACTGCTGAGGATCTGGTGGAGGCGCTGCGAGAAGTGGACTGGTCGTCGCCGCCGCGCCCTTTCTCGGAGTTCTTCTCCCGATTCACTCTTCCGCGGTCTTACGCCAAATGGAACAGTCGCCTTAAATGCAACCTCTACTAGTGCGATCCTTCTCCTTATTCTGATCGATTGATTCTCTCAATTTTCTGTATTAGCTTGGTGTTAATTGTGCTGTTTGTGAGGTTTATTGCTAGAGACATGCAATAGAAAGCTTTAATGATGTGATTTTTTTTCTGGATTCCTAAAATTTATGCGTGTGTATCGTGGAGCTGAGAACTGGCTGTTTAATTTGTTTTTTCATTGAAGCTGTTACTCTGTATAATCATTGTTCATTAACTTATGTATTTGTGATCTTATTTTTTGCAGTTACCGGACAAATTATTTCATAATGATTGTTTTCATTCTTGGTAAGAGAGATGGCAGATGCTTGTTTGTGTGCGTCTTCACATGGTTATTTGATAATTGTAATGGATTGATATTCATGGTGGTTTCAGGGATGGGGTTTATTAGGAGGCCACTAGCAATTGTTGCAGCTCTAATGGCAGCTTTGAGCATTGCTTTCCTAAATGATAGGTATGAATGTTCAGTTAACTGTTGCAAGATCTGTGTTTTCTTCTGACCAACACATTCACTATGATAGAGTGATTCATAACAAAGAGTTCTTGCTTTGCAGTGACATTTTGTTCATTTAGCTTTGCAATGAGCTAGGATTAGTATATGAGTATGTTTAATTTCTGGAGTCCTTGTCTTTGTTCTCTGCTTTCTTATATTGCAAGATATTTGTTCATCTAGCTTTGCAGGCACGTTCAATGAGAAAGTCACAAGAACTGTACGTCAATTTTCTCCACATCTAGCTGCCAAAATGAGGCCGCCCCTTACGTAAGCAGTATTGCATCTCTACAACTGTTAAGCATTTGATTTGATTATGCTTCTGACTTGGGGTTATGATTTACTAGGCCTGTTATTCGCGGGCGCCCATCAGTTAGACGATCCATACATATATGTGGATGGCCTCGCTGGGTATTTGCCTTGGCATTTTCAATCGGTATGAGATTTTTAGGACTCTTTAGCTATAATTTCTAAGTAACACCTTGATATTGTCATGATGGTAATATCATGTGATTCTTCTCCCTGCAGTGAGCTGCATCCTTTGGTTTATGTCTTGTGGCATTATTACTGTCTTGTTGGCGTTCGCTGTTGGTCTTCTTGGTAATTTTACTCATTAGTTCAGATACTATTCCGGGTTGAATGTATTTGTGCATCTCTGACCTCTCTCTCTCTCAGCCACTCTCATCCATGCAAGCTTTAGGACACCAAACCTGAAAGCTCGGCTGAACACATTCCGTGAAGAATTCCGTGCGGTTTGGCGCAATTATAGCGAGCTGTAGCTCACTAGCTTGTGGATAGCAGAGCACATGTCAGTTTCTTTACCGCAAAGTGCTTTCATAATTGAATATCCTGTCTTCAACATATAATTTGTATGTTTCACATAATAACTATGTTTTCTCACATGCTTATTTTGTTATGATTGCATCCTTTTTGCATTACGTATGAAATGGATTTCCTACAGTTGTCTTCCAGAATATATAAGTCGCTTAGAAATTGGTTAGGGTGGCTTGTGATAGTTACATTCTTCATTCTTTTCCCTGCCATGTGAGTCACACGTGTTCAGTTGGATCTTGATGTCTCTGTTTGTACAAAGCGCTTCTTGACATTTTACTGTTGTGCAACTCCATATAACATATGATTGTAAGAAATGTGATAAGGATGTAACTGCTACCTGCCTGATAGTTTTTAGTCCTGATGTATTTCACCTCCCCCTTCTAGGAGATAAAGTAAATTTCTTAGTGGCTGTTTCTCATTAATGAATATCTTCCTTTCTGCTATGAAGGTTATTTAAGATCTGTTTTATAAGACTAAAGTAAATAGTAGTATAGTATTTCTGCCTTTAGATAATATAGATGTTGTTTGCTTCCCTGAGATATGTAACATTCTAATGCTTGCTTGGTAAACATAAGTTGGTTTCGAACAAGCAAAGGATGACAGTTTGGCTCATTCGAGCATATCTTCCTCACTTTCCAATAGTCGCACCCCAAATAAACTAAATGAGTAAACCATTGCTTTCATATTTAATTTCATTATATCGACGAATAAAATATCTCCCTTTTCTTTTCTTTCGTTTCAGCGTCCCATTCTACATAGGGGACTGCATCCCGTTCCGTGTGGGGGACTGATGTGCTTATGAAGATGGTGTGTTACATTCTCCGGCTCACTTCTGCGTGGCTGTCAATTCTCATCGAGCATGTTCTGCAAAGATTTACAGACTAGAACGTTGTAAATTTCTTGGGTTCCTTCTTATGATTCTGTATCGAGAAATCTTTCGAATTTATTCAAAGATTTCTTAGAATGTTGTATAGAAGTCCTCTTATCGGTGTTTGCAAACTGACGATACTGCCACTTACAAAGTAGTATCAGCTTAAACATTAACTACGAACTCGACTGTTAGAAACATGTATATTTTGCCATTATGCGAATAGACTATTCATTATCGTTCTCGGTGCTGCCAACCCTTTTTTCCCTTCTTTTATTGTGGGGAGCCAATTAAGCTTTCATTTATAATAAAAGCTCACAATATGGAAAATCCTACGAATCATACTAGCTCAGTAGCTTGTGATGAAATATTTTTACAATAATTTTCCTTGTAAATTTAATGAAATAGTGAAGTTCCTTCTAACATTTTCTTTTATGATTCCGTTTCTCTTAGTGAGTTTAAATTCCCGTGCGACTCATAAGTACTGTATAGTACATGTCAGAATATTTAGAGATTGGAGTGGAAACTGAGGGTGGGTGACATAATATTTGTCTATTCGAAATTCATAGTAGTATTTTGTTTTTTTTCCAAGGGGAATTCTGTTAAACAGGATTCTTGATTGGTGAAATATTACGAGTATATGCAAACATAAAACTCGATTAATGGGTGCTCTTGCTTTCTCTTGTTCCCAACTCAGAATGATATCAGTTTATGTTAGTATGTTACAATATAATGTTTCATTAATCCTCAAATTATTATATTCATAACACATTATTCAAGTGAAACTAGTATAAAAATTCAACCAGGAAGTCGGTTTTGTAGATCGACAACACATCATCAAGTGTAAATTAGCCTTTTTCACAGATTAATTAAGAACTCATGTGCACAAACGTTAGTTTCCATAAATCCAGAAGGTTCGAATTAAACAAATAATGAGTGATAGGGAGAAGAGAAAAAAGAAAAATAAGAAGAAATAAACTAGTAAAAAACAAGAATACACTAACGGTGGCGCAAAAGAAGAAAAGGTAGGAAAAAGCAGAAAGTATAAATTCTCTCAGACAGCGGAGCACACGTGTGCATGTACACGCGGTTAATTATACAGACCGTCACTGCTCTAGTTTTCCTACAAAAGATAATGCACTAAAATACATTAAATAGAATTATAAAATACATTAAATAATCGGATTATTAATTCAAAACTGCAACTAGCACCTCAAATTTGATGAAACAGAGGCCCACAATTATCGGTCAATTGGATTTTGGAGCATGTTTGAATATAGATTGCCACCAAACGTAAATATACAAATCCAAAGATTACATTTAGAGTGAAACTTCAAGCATTCCCCTCTAAATTTGTATTCTACAAAGAAAATAAATGGAACTCAAAAAGTAAAGCTTCACAGAAAGGTATGTCCAAAAAAGGTGCAAGAATATTTCAATATAATCAGCTGGCCAACCCATCAATGCAGAAAACAAAAAAAACTACTGATTCTTTAATTTTACAGTACTGTTTTTTCATTAAAGAAGCATTATTGTAAGCTCTTTTAAATACGATATCTATGGCGTTGAAGCATGGATTAACCAAATCTACAAGAAAATGCAGTTAAATGGCTGTATGAGAAGTGGATTTGGTTGGCTAATGACGACATATCTCAACTAGTATTGCTGTTAGGTTTCACAGACTGGCCCATGTGCACCATTATTTCAATATCTCCCTAGATTTTCACATATAATATTACCATGCAACATATATATACACCCAACAGGGTCTCAGGTCTCAGGTCTCACCTCTCAGAATAAGATACAGATATATTTCCGGCTCCTGCGTGTTTGGAGGCTGTACATGATGGGACCCAGCAATAGCTAGTCGAGAGGGTAACGGAAGAAAGAGATGGGATACTATGAGCAATGGGCTCAAGCATTGGCCTCGGCATGTGGGTTCATCTTGTTGATTGGCTTGGTTTTCTGTTGCCTGAGCAGCAAGCCGCGACCGCATGGCACCAGCAGCAGCAGCACTGGCGCCTGCAGCTGCGACGGTGGTTATATTGGTGTGTAGGCTTATAAGTTTCTTCCTGGCTGTAGGTTTCTAGTGAAACAATACATGTGTTTTTGTTAATGGTTAGGGGCAAATTTTGTGTTATTTCTTGGTTTAGATGGATTGGATTGGATTAGTTTCTTGCTCCTTTTCTGTATAGATTCTTTGGTGTTAATAAAATTTTCTAAGCTTACAAGATACACCAATCTGAGCATGTTTGATACAGCATATTCAATCATTTGAGGAAAGAAATGGTGCATTTAATTTTGATCAAATTCATCAGAGAAAGAAAATGGCTGAAAAATTGTAGAGGGACCAAAAGCAGAAGTAATTGAAAAAGGTAAGTTTGAGCACTAACCTACCAAAGCCTTCTATTTGCTTCAACTCAATTAGATTGTCTGACAAAAAAAGGAAACAAGATAGTGAATCAAGTGGGAGAGAATAAGAAGTTGCAGAATATAACAATATTTGAAGTCACAACAATAAAATGATTAGAATCAAGTGAAGTACTCAGACTAATAAATCAAATTTAAAAACTAGTAATAAGCAATAGTTATTATGGATATTTGAAACTCAAATTTTCACCAAAACAACTATCTTATTCAAAATTCATAAGATTTTGTTTTGGAATTTAGTTTAAATTAATAATGTAGTTCTGGTAAGGCGCACGGTAGCCTAGTTGACAATGGGGACAACAATTAGTATCATATGCGACAAAACAATGGATTCCAAAGAGTTGTTGAAGCTTCCATGTAATTTATTATTGGTCATACCTATCAATATAAAAGAATCTTATTCTAAACCAAATATATTTATCATAGATTAAAAAAATTCTGATAAACCCCTTGGGAGTTGGGACTAAAGAAAAGTAAAAAAGTGAAAAATCCGATTGAGTAATGAAATAGAAGAACTCCATGGATAGCAAGTTCATAGCCCATATTTGAACAGGTAGCATAGAGCAGAGAACACAAAAGACACGTTCATGCTTGTCGTCATTAGGTTGAAGCATGAACCCTGATGATAGCTGGTCTTTTCAGCAAGTCAAACATGTCGTGCACCAGCTGTAACTATTAATCGCCATGGCATTACCTGAGAATATGATCAGTACTATGTTATTGATCCTTGTATTAATGCATCGCAACCCAATACTGTTTTGCGACTTCATTAGGATGATTTCCAATACTGTTTTTGCGACTTCATCAGTTACGTAACAGTGCACTTCTCTGCATTAGAGCACTAACCCCTTCGTGTGCTTGCATGATCGATTTCTTTCCTCAAAAAGTGAGCAGGATGGAATTGCAATGATGATTCAATCCGAACGATTATCACTCATAAACACATATCGAATCCATTTACCTGAATTCACAGAGGCGACATCCGGATCAAGATAACACCTGCTTTTTCCACAGGCGGATTTATCACGTGACGTCTTCAGTTTCCTCGAGAATGAGATTATTATCTACAAGGAATCTGCAAAATCTTATTGAACTCACCAGATCTGATGCTACTGAAACGCCTATAAAAGTCGAGTACTCGCTCAACCATATCCCATCCTACCCTCCAGGCGAAGGCAGAGCAATAGAGTGATGGAAATTGTAGCCCTGTACATTTTATGTGTTACAGTGACCATTTTGCTTCTAGGGATATTAAGCTATATGTGGCTCAAAATTCTCGACAACCAACTCTCAACGTTTCGGGCAAGGACTGTTCCTCAAAATTTTAGCTATCCCATGGAAGGTTCCGGTAGCCATGTGGAAAGGTACCTTGTAACTGTTGCACCACTACCAGACGACATTAGCCGAGGCGGCAGCGCTGAAGGTGCTTAGGGTGCTATGCTATTCCTATCAAGAAATAAAAATTATAACTCACCGCCAATGAAGTCTAAGTTACAATAACCGGAGAGCAAAGGTATGTGATCTTTCCCAGACATTCTAATAAGAAAGCTATGTATTCTTCTCTAGATTTTTAGCATCAGAGCTCTGTAATCTATTCCAGAATGTTCCAGTAAATAAGAATCGTTACCTAATTCAAAGCTGAAGTTACTATAGCAGCAAACAGAATATGTATATTTTCAAAATGCTCAATTGAATAAGATTTCCTACCTAAAAGAGATGGATCGCCTAATCCCTTCGAGCAATCAGCAGAATCAGGCATTCGAAACAATAATTACACTGCGAAGCACAATCAATATTGAAAATCATCAGCAGGCATCACAAACAATTTGGAGATAATAAAAAATCAGAATTCAATTTGGAGCTGGCAGTCGCATCATCATATATCATTCACATTTCAAGTTCATTTCTCGAATTGTTGGAGGTTCCATTGAAATCGAAAATGACTACTTAAACTAATCAGCAACAACTTCATAAATTACGCAAAGCGGTTTCATACCTTGGGATAGGATTTTGGGGATAACGAGCAAGGTGAAGATTAATCCAACTGCACGCTCTGCTGCATTCATGAGTAGCAACGCTATTTGAAATTGTGAAACAATAATAAAATACTACTACAGTTTAAGAAAATCGTCACAGAAGTGAGAAGGCCAGCATGATTCGTCAATGGTGACGTCTAAAACTCGCTAAGAAATTGAGAGATGAATATCGTCATCATCGACGATGGAGATATTGTATAAACAAATGAAAAAAAAAATCATTGACCTTTACAGAAAATAGAAAAAGAGTAGAATCTGGATGAGAACGACAACGTCACTGAATTTTGGCGGGAGGTGAAATGAAGGCAGAGATAATAAAAGTGTCGTAGATTTTTAATTACAGAAAGTAATGTTTCACTAATTTTAGTGTCTCACTAGTCATTAGACTCATTACTGCACAACTCGATGTTAATTAGAGTATTAATATTTTTTGAACTCGTGACTTTTCAGATATAAATCGTGAATTTATGTTTAGGTTTGAGATTCAGTTTTTAGTACATTAGGCTTTTTTTATTTGGACAGATTTTATTTTATTTTTCATTGGGGCACTAGTATATTATGTTGAATTAAAAACAAATTTATTTATCAGTATCTTATTCTTGTTGTTTCGTTAATATATTTTTTTTGTCTAATAAAGTCCGAAACACCTATTTTCAATTCCAAAAACCAAAATTAGGATTTGGGTTTGCTTCACAAAACCAACTTAGCTGAACCTGTACTCTGATGTCTCGAGAGGAATTGGCATAAAAATATTAACGACATCCAAATTAATACCAAAAAAGCAACAAAATCAAAATAATATAAGTTCCAATAAAATCCAAGCCACATGATATTTGTGGTGGTAGAGATTAAAAATAAGTATTTCTTAAGCCGCAAATCGAAATCGCTCCTGATCAGCAGTGGGTTTGATTTAAATACACGGTAGAATTACCTGACCTGAACACATGCGATCAATTCACTCAAGTCAGTAAAACAATTGAAAAAAATTACTGCTTCGATTAATTATTTTGAGCTTTCAAGAACTTCAACAATATAGTCAGAGATTACCTTACCTCAACAAAATTGGGGGTAAACAATGGAGAAAGAGAAGATCAAGCTTGTTATACAGTTTGCCGGATTTATGTGCCAAAGCTACGGTCCCCGGCATCTCCGAGCCCAGGAATTATGAACCTGAAAAATGACCAAAAATCACAAAACGAATATAACTTGATGTAAATTGTAAAGTTTCAGCTGATTAGCTCGATCCAAATATTGCTTACCCTTTCTCATTAACAGTAGGGTCGAGGATTCCAGCATACACATGAAGCCTGAGAAACAATAACAGATAACTTAAACCATGCCTTACAAAGGCGGGAATGTAGAGTCCAGATCTACTGTGATGAGATATATTATTTACCCAGGGAATTTCTCGCTTAATTTCTGAAGGGCGGGAGGAGCAGCAACAGCAGCTATCTGAATCAAATAATTCATGTTAGCAGTAAATATTGTGCATAGGGAAAGGAGAAGAATAAAAGAGGCTAGCCGAGACAGATAAGGTAATTAGCAATTAATTACGGATGCAACCAATAATACAAGAGAACAGACAAGTGAACCGAACAATAAGCAATGTTGCAGACACAATGTGAATCAAGATAAAAGCAAAAAAAACTCCTAACAGATCAACAATTTAACATAGAAACCAACCACTTTTATTTGCTTGTTGTCAACCCCTCGATCCTTTATCATTTGTATAGCGGCAACCACTGTACCACCTGAAACATTACGAGCAGAAACATCAAACCACATTACCAATGACCATCAGAAGAAATGCAGAATATGAGCAAAATATTTCATTTATGTTAAATATGTTCAACAACTTTGGTCCAAAATGTCTTCCTTGAATGGTTTAACCTATTAGCTCATACCTATTTGCTAACCTCCTGTAGGTATTGATACATGTGATCTATCTAAAACTAATATGATGAGCTTGACATAGATAAGGCTTTCAGCTCAAGAGCAAGACTGCAGACCTATATAATTCCAGCTTCAAAGTATATCATGGGGCAATAAATATTTGTAACATAGTAGTAATAACAAATAAAAATGACTGAAAAGCTCCTCCAATTGGCTCCATTCTATGAGAAGCAACAAATCTGAGATTTATGTCAAAATGAAATGTTAAGCAGGCTGGTATGAGTTTACACTCAGAAAGGTAGCGATGTATATACCTGTTGCAAGCATGGGATCTACAACGAATACTCGAGAACCTTCAGGAAATTTCTCTGGCAACCTATTTTAAAAGTAAAAATGAGAAGACAATTAGATTATTGAAAAGACTGACCTATATGGCCATTATTAAGAATAATGGAAACTGGAGGCAAATCTATTAAGATGATAATATTCTCTTGAGCATATTAATCAAAAGTACAGTGCATAAGAAAGGGTTTTAAGATATGAAAAACATGTTTAATCAAATAAAAATTGATATCCAGTAGATTTGGTTTGCAATGCATACTTACTTGTCCAAATATACAGTTGGCTGAAGTGTTTCTTCATTTCTGCTGATACCTAGCATTATAAGTTCCAAGAAAGTCATTAAAATTCAGCAGAAATTTAAGTAGGACGAGAATGAGTTAATAAAAATAAACAAAAATTATAATTCAGTTGATCAAGTGCAAGATGAATGAAGTGTATCCAAGAGGGAAAACTGTATTTAGTGGTAGTGCGATACTTAACATACACAACATGCAATGATTGAAATGCCATCCATTTTCCAGTAATCACAGAAAGAAAAACAACATATTCGTACCTAAATGATACGTATTCATTGCCGGCAAAACTGATGATGCATGCTCTGCCAAAGCCAGGCCAGCTCTCAATATGGGAACAATCTGTAGAAATAATAATTCTCAAGTCTTAAGACAAAACTCCAACTATTAAAGTAAAAACCTTAAGACAACTGCAGAGAGATAGAGAGAGAGAGAGAGAGAGAGAGAGAGAGAGAGAGAGAGAGAGAGAGAGAGAGAGAGAGACTAACTGCAATTGGTTCCCTCGGATCAATAAATTCAACTGTGGCAGGACCCATAGGAGACTGAATCTCTCCGCTGATAGTTGGCTGGCAATAATTACAATACACCAAACTAATAACTTAGCATATGCATAGAAACATATTCTAGTAATAAGCTTAAGCTTAGACTATTGCTTGAAAGTCAAAACAGTCTCCTCATCCAGTTTTGCAGCTGATACACAATTTATTAAAAATAAAGAGTAACTCAAGTCCACGCATTACTTGATGCAGTTATCCCGTGTCAAGATATTCGTGCATTGGTCATCAAAGCTATCTTCTTTTTTGTTAACATGAGTATATCAGAAAGGAAAAACCAAAATGCAGCATCAGCTATCCAAGCTGGGAGTTGTCAAAGCTCACCAGCCACTCCCTTGATGCCTCATATATTAGCAATCTCCCAAGCTCAGCCATAGCATTTTCTGAAGCAGCACAATCAAACATATAAATAGCAAAGAAAAAATAACAAGAGAAAGAAATAACGAGACAGGACGAGGAGGCCTACAAGAACAAACTTAATCAAATTGATTATAATATATAAATCCCAAGCATATTCCATAGCTAATTCAATAAACTACTAAAATTTGACATTCAAAATGTTCTATTATAATCCAAGGCCACCAATCCTGCTTCCACCAACAAAATTCTAGCTAATACATTAATCTAGATTCCTTCCACAGACAAAAGTTAGACTTACTGAATACGGGACAAGGCGTCTGCTCATTTCGAAGAACTGAAACCCAGTGCTTAATCAAAGGATGCGGCGGCACGAAAACCTACCAGCAACACGACAACAAACACCAATCAACATCACACTCAATTCTCAGCTAATCTCAACTAATCCACAAATCAACAAAAATCCTCAGAATATTCAAATTCATCAGCATTCCATCTATCTCACAAACTCACCAACATTCTATTCCCAGACACAACAGATTTCTCCGCTGTCGCTTGGCAATTCATGGTGAATGCGCGCCGTTTACGACAATCCCAGCGCAAAACCTGCTGAGTGCTATAAATATTAAACAATCTCCTAAAAAGTTAGGGTTTAATTAAGGAAAATAATAAAAATTAATAATAATGATAGCGCGATTACGCGCGCGTGGATAGCAACGCACCTTGGGATTAATTATATCGGATGAGGCCGGATTGAGCGGTGAGAGGTGTTGGGGAATGTGGAGAAGCGTCGAGGTGAAGAGAGGCGAATCGCAGGGATATCGCAGAAGCGGTGAATTCTTAACGGAGAAAGCCATTTTTAATGCTAAAAAAGAATCCAAAGAAGCTGGGAAACTGGGAGCGAATCGAATTTCGCCGAGATATTTCGGGTTACGTTGAGGAAGAGCACGGAGGTTGCGGTGAGGCCTACGGCATCTGATTTTTTCTTCTCATTTCCAAATAATATTGCAGAAATAGAAATAGTATTTGTGATAAAGTATTTACTTGTCTGTATTTAGACATTTTGACATTTAAAAAAACATTGAGGATTTAAGTTATGATTTATGTCGCAAAGATTGTTTTTGGGGTACTAAAGTAGTCTTGAGCAATTTAATTGATTACCTTTGTGACTTTGTCTATTAAAGAAAAGTATAAACTTTTTATTATCTTATGTTTTTGCAACTAATTAAATGGAATTTATTGTAGTATACATTGACCTTGTGAAACACAAAAATAGTGGTACTAATAGAACTCACCAGCCTAAAAGAATCTAATCAATCATAAATAAAGAAGTTCAATATATTCCCTTCCATTTTCTGAAGTGTCATTTGATGCTTTTGAGTATTTGACACACTTATTAATAATAATAAAAAAATTATACCTAAATTGACCTCATTTAACAGTGATGTTTCTTATGAAAGCCATTATTTTCAATTATAAGGCTCTCCGGAGAGAATAACAAAGATGAAAAAAGATTGATCCATCAAATAGTGTGAATAAAACATAACAAACGTCAATTAAAAATCATAACAGATCCATCAAAAAGTGTGAATAAAACATAATGACATTGGGAATTAGAAAAAATCACAACAGATACATTAATCCTTTGAAAGCATCAAACGTCAATAAAAAATAATAGGTATGTTAATATTACTCAAGTATTTAGGTGGACTTTAGTTGATCACTGATGCATATATATATCCAAATTCAGTTTGCATTTGGTGCATAAAATAACTCTTATTCTGTCTCAACTTATTAACCCCTAACTTCACTTAAATAAACTTGATCTAATATAATTTGAACTCTCACTCGGAAAAATAATATGAGAACGAGAGAGAGAATCCCAGGTGAGAGAGGTAAGGAGTTGGGGTCGAGGGTAGAGTCTAGGTTTCCCCATGC
>JAYJMF010000056.1:3732976-3764313 GCA_036873715.1 Salvia sclarea
ATGAGAACGAGAGAGAGAATCCCAGGTGAGAGAGGTAAGGAGTTGGGGTCGAGGGTAGAGTCTAGGTTTCCCCATGCCGAGAGAAACCCGGTGAGGCAGATATTCTTCCCTAGGAGCGGAGCTAGAGGCAGAAAGGAGACGAGAGCAGGAGAAGTGGAGACGAACAGGTGTTTTAAGGTTGAGCCAAGGATTGACGGAAGCATCGTTCAATCTTTCTTGTTCAGGAATTTTCCGCCGAACATGGCTGTTAAGGACCTGATTGCGGTTTTCTTTGAAGCCGGGCCTGTGGTGGACATTTTTTGCCCTAGGAAACGCGACGCTCAAGGTAACCGTTTCGGTTTCGTCAGGATCAGAGTTGATCGAGAAGAGGAAAAGTTCCCGATGCTTGATAAGTTGAATTCTCTGTGGGTGGGTTCTTACAAAATAAGAGCTTTTATCCCCATGTTTAAGAGAAGCTACAAGGACAAGGTGAACTTGAAAGGTGAGAAGGCGAAGGGGCCGCGCTCCCAAATGGCCCATCCTGTTCCGAGTAATCTTGTGGAAGTGGGGAGGTCTTTTGTGAATGTGGTGACAGGGTCCAAAAACCCTAGTTGCGAGGACTATCACGTTCGGCAGAAAGCCACGTTCATTCCGACGGCGGAAGAAAAGGAATGGCTGCAAAACGCCATGGTGGGACTTCTAAAGCAAGAATTCTCGTGGGAGGAGTACGGAGTTGATATCCAACAGGAGGTGATAGGTTGGGCAGCTGTTAAACCCTTGGGAGATAATCTTGTCTTGATACAGTTGGAAAAGAAACTTCAACAAGGGCGAGGTGACGTTAAAGAGTGGCAGCTACACTGGTTCAAATGGGTGCGGGAGTGGAAACCGGAAGATGTGTGCCTCCGGAGAGTCGTCTGGACCCAATGGTTCGGGGTCCCTTTGCATTCTTGGTCGGAAAGATTCTTCAGACAAATGTGCCTTCATTTTGGGGAGTTCTTGGAGTGGGACGCTAAATCGAAGAATAAAGATAGGCTGGAGTTCGCGAGGATCAAGATCAAAGGTTATTCCTCAAAGGTTATCAATGATATCTTGCTCGTGGACATCGAAAATAAGACGTTTGAGATTAGGATTTGCGAGGAAGGGCCGCCGGTTTTAAGCGACGAAGAACTCGAGTCAGAGTCGGCATCCGTGAGCAGTGAGGATCCAGCCGGCGAAGACTTCATTTTCGACGATGTTGTTTCGCTGGACCGCAAAAAAGCCGGTGAGACCAGAAAAGGCGGGACAGACCCAATGATTAATGCTGCAGATTTCGCAGTTGGTAAGGGCGGCGGATATGCGCATGCAGAGGAAAAAGACTCGGGGAGTGGAACAGTCGATTGCGTTCTCGAGAAACCTTTCCAGAGTAATCAAGTGGGTGAGGCGAGATCTGGTGGGGCTAATTTTTCTAGGATTGGGCCTTGTCCAAATTCGGTTTTAGTTGGGCCGGAAGCATCCTTAGAGTTCCCACCAGGATGGGGCCCAACTCTAAAAGAGAAAGAGGAGGTGCTTTCCCCAAAGTGCAGAAATGTGTTTGAAGCCCAGGAGGTTTCGGATAGGTCTCTGCCTTTCCCTCCAGGATGGGGCCCGGGGCCCAATCCCTCTGGCGACAAAGAGAAAGGATTGAATAATCACCTCAGCTTTGAGGCTCGCCCACAAAGCCAACCTGAAGACCGTGCATCCCTGGAAGAATCTTTGGAGTTCCCACCTGGGTGGGGTCCAATTTCGGTGCCAAATCCTGTCGCGAAGGAGGTTGCCCAAGCCGTCGACGTGCCCAGCGAATTGCCACGGCGGGAGTCGGAGCTAGAGGTGTCTCTAGAGCTCATCAAGGAATTCAACTCAGCAAAGAAGATGGATTTATTCGAGAAGTCTGAGTCAGTCTGTCAGACGCCAAGCGGAGGAAGGGGCGATATGATTTCGACGAGGAGACCTAGAAAGAGAGGGCGTACTCACGCCCTTAGCTTCAGATCGGTTATCCATAGAATAGGACCCAACAGGAAAAAGGAAAAGCGTAAAGAGAGAGTGATTCGGAGGCCTCTCCTCAACGATCTTCACGAGGATAGCTCGATGGCCACGAGGGTTCAGTCTAGAGGACCGCGCATTCCAAGAAAGGATAACCGTGGGGTGCGAGAAGCAAATAAAATTGTGCAGTTGGGTCTGGATCTGGGCTTGAATTTGGCTGAGCCTCGTAAGGTTGCGGTTGGTAACATTGTGGCTGCTCTTCGAATCAATAATGAGGGGCTGATGGAGTCTAGGAGGGGTGAAGATGATATTTCCCAATGAAAGTCTTAAGCTATAATGTGAGAGGCTTGGGGTCGAAAGCTAAACGAGCAGAACTGAAAGACATGATTCGTAAGGAGAATTTTGATTTTTGTCTTATTCAAGAATCCAAGGTGATTAATCTGGATGAAGGCCTCAGGAGAAGCATTGCGGGGAGTCCGAATTACGCTTGGGCTTTTAGACCGGCCGACGGGCGCTCCGGTGGCATTATTTCTATCTGGAACGAGTTTTCTTTCTCGGCGTCGACCTTTTGGGATATGGAGGGTGCGCTTATGGTTAAAGGGACCTGGCTTAGTTCTGGTATGGATTGCTTATTAATCAATGTTTACTCTTCTTGTGTTTTTGCTGAGAAATTGGCTCTTTGGGATAGAATCGATCTCATTGTTAAGCAGTGGTCCGATTTGTGCATTTGTGTCTGTGGTGATTTTAATGCGGTCAGGCTGGGGTCGGAAAGGGTGGGGAGGGTTGGTTTTCCTTGCAATAGAGAGATGTCTGAGTTCAACAAATTTATTAGAGATGCGGAGTTAGTGGAGCTCCCCCTTCAAGCGAGAAAATTCACCTGGTATAGGAGCGATGGCTCTTGCAAGAGCAGAATTGATAGGTGTTTCGGAAATCACAACTGGTTCAGCCTTTTTCCGAACCTCTTCCTTAGAGGGGGTAAGCGGAGCTTGTCCGACCATTGCCCGCTGACCCTTGAAACTAAGATCACGGATTGGGGTCCTAAACCGTTCAAATCTCTCAACGCTTGGTTTGAGCACCCGGACTTCCTGTCTTTTGTGGATGAGAAGTGGAAGGGCTACAAAGTGGAGGGCTGGGCAGGTTACGTGGTGAAAGAAAAGCTCAAATTGTTAAGGGCCGATATTAAAGAGTGGAATACAAAGATCTTCGGAAATCTTGAGGGGAGAATTGCGGCTAGAAAGGACGAGATCTTTCGGTTGGATATGATCGACGATGCTATGGGTTTAGAGGATGAGGAGGTGATTGGGAGGAACAGGGAAAGGGCCTTGCTTATTCAGGAGACGAAGTCGAGGAATGTTATTCTTATGCAAAAAGCAAAGCTGAAGTGGCTAAAGGCAGGTGATGTCAATAGTGCTGTGTTCCATAGATACATTAATGGGCGACGAAGCAGAAATGAGATCAATGGTTTGATGGTCGATAATGTCTGGACTCAGGAGGTGAAGAAGGTTAAAGAGAGAATTCGTCAAGACTTCGAGAACCACTTCAAGAGCTCGGGTAAGCGGTGTTTCACTTGTCCTTCGAATCTGCTGGAACGGAGAATTTCTCAGGAGGCTAATGATATACTGACGAGATCCTTTTCCGAAGAAGAGGCAAAATTGGCTCTTCGATCGTGTGGGGATTTCAAGAGCCCGGGACCCGATGGGTTCAACCCAGCTTTTTTCAAGAGATGTTGGGACACGGTGAAGGAGGATATTATGCGCTTCTTGAAAGAGTTTCACGAGAATGGCAAGCTAACCAAAGGGCTCAATCATTCCTTTATCTCTTTGATTAAGAAGAAAGAAACCTCCAACGAGGTGAAGGATTTTAGACCTATATCTCTCATTGGTGGCCCCTACAAAATTTTGGCTAAAATTCTTGCTAACCGTCTGGGGGGCATCCTCAATTCTATCATAGCTAAGGAGCAATCGGCTTTCGTTAAAGATAGACAGATCTTGGATTGCATAGTGTCTCTGAACGGGGTCTTCGAGAATGTTAGGGGCAGAGGGGGAGGAGGCTTCTGCTATAAGATTGATTTCGCCAAAGCTTATGATTCTATTGAATGGAGTTTCCTCTCGGATATTCTTCGAGGTTTCGGGTTCAGTGAAAAATGGAATAACTGGATTCGAGAATGCGTGGAAACGGCCCACGCGGATGTCCTCGTGAACGGGAGTCCCTCTGGGGACTTCAAACTCGGGAGAGGTTTGCGGCAAGGAGACCCCATCTCGCCATTTCTCTTCATTATCGCAGCTGAATGCATTGGTGCCCTGATGAGAAGGGCCATTCGGATTGGTGCCTATGTTCCCCTGGAAGTCGGTGTTAATAAGATTAAGGTGTCCCACATCCAGTTTGCTGACGATACGATTTTTTTGGGGGAGGCTTCTTTAAAGAATGCTATGTTCCTCAAACGTTTCCTGATTTTACTTGAACTCATATCGGGCAATGCCAGGTATTCTCGATCAAGGCGGGGGTTGGGGTTATGGAAGACATTGCCGATATCCTGAGATGCAAGAATGAAGCGTTACCTTTCAAGTACCTCGGCGTGAACGTGGGATGTCGCCATAAACATGTTAAGGATTGGAAATACGTGGTCGATAAAGTTCGGTCTAGACTTTATAAATGGAGCAAGCTGAAAGTTTCTTTCGGTGGGCGGATTGTTTTGGTGAAGTCTGTTCTCTCTGCCCTCCCGTCTTTTGTGCTCTCTGTCTTTAGAGCTCCATTGAGTGTGTTGAAAAAACTTGTTTCTTTGCAGCAAACCTTCTTGTGGGGTGGTGGGGTGGGGCAGAAAAAGCTTGTGTGGGCTAAATGGGATTCTCTCTCGATTCCTAAACACATGGGGGGGCTCGGCTTGAGGGATTTGGTGAACTTTAACAAGGCTCTTATGGGAAAATGGGCGTGGAGGGCGATAGGGGGTGAGGAAGCCTTGTGGTTAGATATTATGAAAGGCGGGGACGGGAGGCTGCGGGGGGGCTTGAGTGGGGCTGCGTTGATCAATTCAGAGAGGAGGGTCAGGGGTTGGTGGGGGGAGGTCCTGACTTGTATTAGGGACAATAGAGGGGATTGGTTCGAGGAGTCTTTGGATCGGGTCGTGGGGAATGGGCTTAAGACATCTTTTTGGGAGGATAGGTGGACCGGGGAGAGTTCTCTACGAGCTCGGTTTTCTCGGCTGTATGAGCTCAGCCTCGATAAGGAGAGCTCTGTTGCCGAGGCCGGGGTGTGGATCGATAGTGAGTGGTGGTGGGGAGAAGGTTGGCGTCGGAGTTTGAGGGAGTGGGAACAAAATATTCTCTCTTCTCTAACCAATTGTTTGAATTGCAGAAAAGGATGCCGGAACGACGACGATCGATGGCTTTGGAAGCACGAGAAAGCAGGAAACTACTCGGTCAAAAGCGCCTATAAATTCCTCATGGAGCGAAAATCTGGTACTCATGATGGAAAAAAGGAGACTTGCAGATTGATCTGGGAGAATTGGGCCGTGCCTAAGGTGCAGGCGAGTGCTTGGAAGATTGCGTTTCGGAGAGTGGCCACCAAAGCGGAACTGTGGAGAAGAGGGGTCCTCGGACCAAGCTCGACGTTGGACTGCCCTCTTTGCGGCGAAGCGGAGGAAACTAATAACCACTTGTTTGTTGAGTGCCGCACTGCATGGAACCTGTGGAGCAAATGTCTGGACTGGCTCGGAGTGTGTGCCCCGCTGGCTAGCTCAGTTCAAGAGAATTTAGTTCAGTTCTGCCACCTGCTTGAAGGTAAAAGAAAACGGAAATTTTTGGCTACCGTGTGGGTGTGTGTGTCCTGGTTAATCTGGAATTCTAGAAACGAGATGATTTTTAATGGGGGATGTTGGAGAGAAGATAAGGTGCTCGGTGAAATAAAATCGCTGCTGTGGTCTTGGATTAACGGGAGGTTGGGGTCAATCCCTGTGAGGTCGAATTTTGGCAAGTGGAGCTTGAATCCGTGGGGCTTTGTGTTGGGCGCCTAGCTGCTGTTATGGTTGTTTTTTTCGGTTGGGGCTTCAAGGTTTTTTCTTCTGTTTTGTCTTGTTGCTCCTTTGTTTCTTGTAATGGGGATGTTTCTTGTACCGCTTTCTCGTGAGCATGCCTTATGCTTTATGAAATATATTCTTTTTCCTTTCCAAAAAAAAAAAAAAAAAAAAATTTGAACTCTCACTCTTTCGGTGTTAAAATACTAATCACCAACTACTAGTATATACCAACTTACTATATACAACAATAGATATGTCTCCTTCGTTCTGTTTTTGACCGTTTCCACAAAAAAAAATTAAAAAAAATAAAAAAAATAAATAAAAATTGTTTATTAAATTGACATTCGATCATAATTCATGAAGGTCGCTTCCAATTAATTATTACAGTAGTATATAAAAGCACATAAAAATGCTCTCTCTTTAATATTTCTTGAATTTTCAGACGAATGCTGACGAGATTTTCCCGATCTCAATGACGAAACCGTATCACACTATTATTAATTCACAAAATTTTACAAACTAATTAAAATTATACTCATAATAAAAGACAGGTAGATAAATCAAGATTCATCCAATAGTGGAACTACAGCAAGTCAACTCACATTATTAATCTAACCCAAAGTCTTTATTTATTCACAATCATCACACATTACATAAATCTACAAACATCATACTCGACTAATCAAGGCAGGCCTTCAAATAAAAAGCCTTATTTTGTCCTTGAATTGGTTCACATTCTCAAAATCCAATGTCTCCCCTTCCTAAAAACTCAAACGATCACGAATTCTCTTGCGATGGTTGCAAGACCATCGGAACCATCGGAACCGGGAAGCGATTCCGATGCAACACTTGCGAGTTCGACCTCCACGACTACTGCGGCACGTGCCCCCGGACCCTCCCCTCATTCATGCACCCCCACCCCCTCACCCTCGTGATCCGAAAGTCGGGGCCCCCCAAAACCGTTGACCGGGTATGTGACCTATGTCGCGAAACGGTTAACGGACTCTTCTACCGATGCAAGGAGTGCGAGTTCGACGTGCACCCGCTGTGCACCCAACTACCGGAGAAGCTCAACCACGCGCTACACAAGCTCCACCCCCTAATCCTCCAATCCTCATCTGCTGCTGCGGGCGTTTGCGCTGTCTGCAGGCGCACGTGCGGCGGGTGGGAATTTGTCCATGGATCACCCGGGTGCACAGCATCCTCCTCTCACTGTGCATTATTAATTTAATAATGCACAGTGAGAGGGGGGTGCTGTGCACCCGAGTGCTCCATGGACAGAACCGCCGCGCTACGGGTGTCGTGTCTGCAGAGTTGACATCCACTTGGAGTGCGTGTTGGAGCCCGTTGTGGGCTACCAACAACACAACCATAGTAGTGGTCAACGGGGAATCCCTGGATTTGACCAAAACACGGGGATTCCCTTCCAAGCCCCACCATTTTACGAGTACCCTTATGGCCAGGATTACCAAAATTATGGGCCCGGGCCCGGGTTTAATACGTATCCATATGAAAATTTTGCGCCGCAGCAGGCCAAAATTTGCAGATGGGGGCCGGTAATAGTAATAACGGGAATCGAGTGGGGAAATCCATGTTTGGTATAGTAAGCAGGCTTGGAATTGGAGTGGTCTCGAATATGATTTTTGGAGTGGATGTATCTGGATTCTGGGTTATTTACTAGTTAATTAATGTGAAACTTTAATTGCATATTTGAGGAGAAAATGCACATCAAATAATATCCTTTTTGTCGTTGTTTGCTGATTCCATTTCATGTATAGAGGCATTGCTAATTCCTAGCACCTCATCCTGGATTTATTGCAACACGTACAATTAATGATTTTTAATTACCATAATTGTGATTTTTCTAAACTATTGATTGATTCCTGAATCTGGCCAAGAAAATTGCATAGGAAAAATTACAAGAGCTGGCTGATCACATTTTTTTTATCAGTCACTAGCGTGCAAGTCTGTAACCTATCGATTTTTGACGCTAATCACTTTACGTTGCGAATTACTTTTATTTTACATAATTTTTATCAAAAAATCATTTTGCTATTCGTTTTTATTTTGAAGTCCTATAATAATATTCGCTCACTAAAAATGTTTCTAAATGAATTTGCATGTGAAACTATAAGGTGTTATATATGAGGATAAAGTTTACACAAAAATTTCTATTCCCACAATATATATACACATCACCCTATATTCTAGCGAGAAATTCTTGCTTATGTGGATTACCACGTCAACGGTGGACACCTAAAACGTTCCAAATTCATTACCTTAGCGAGAAATTGATTGAGTACAATGCAAATTTACTGCCATCGATCACAAATTTAAGTGATCATTCACCAAATTTTACAAACTAAAATTATACTCATACACGACAAGTAGATTAATCAAGATTATTCATCCAATAGTGGAACTAACAAGTTAAATCACATTATTAATATCTAACCCAAAGTCTTTCTTTAATAAAAAGCCACAATCATCACACCTTTCACAAAACTACAAACATCATAATCAAGGCATGCCTCCAAAGAGAAAGCCTTGTTTAGTCCTTGAACTTTTTCACATTCTAAAAATATTCAATGGCTCCCCTTCCAAAAAACTCTATAGACCATTTTACTCATGTGCACACTCTAATAGCGACTGAAAGCGATCACGAATTCCTCTGTGATGGTTGCAAAACCATCGGAAACGGGAATAGGTTCCGATGCAACCCTTGCGATTTCGACCTCCACGACTACTGCAGCTCGTGCCCTCGGTCCCTCCCCTCCTTCATGCACCACCACCCCCTCACACTCGTGCTCCGAAAGCCGGCCCCCGCCAAAACCGTCGATCCGAAAGCCGGGCCCGCCAAAACCATCGACCGGGTCTGCGACGTATGTCGCGAAACGGTCAACGGGCTCTTCTACCGGTGCAGGGAGTGCGAGTTCGACGTGCACCCGCTATGCACCCAGTTGCCGGAGAAGCTCAACCACGCGCTACACAAGATCCACCCTTTGATCCTCCAATCCCCGCCCGCCGCAGGCATCTGCGCAGTCTGCAAGCGGGCCTGCGGTGGGTGGCGTTACGGCTGCAGTGTCTGTATGGTTGACATCCACTTGGAGTGCGTGCTGGAACCCTTGGTGGCCCACCAACAACACTACCATAGTAGTGCTGGTCAAAGGGGAATCCCCGTGTTTGACCAGAACGAACACAGGGATTCCCTTCCATGCCCCACAAGTTTATGGGTACCTTGTGGGCTGGGTTACCGAAGTTATGGGCCCGGGTATAATATGTACCTCGGTGGTCCGTACATGTACCAATCTGGAAATTTTGCGTCGCAGCAGGCGCGAGATTTGCAGATGGGGGCTAGTGATAGTAATAATGAGAGTCGAGTGAGGAAATCGATGTTTGGTATAGTAAGCCGGATTGGAATTGGAGTGGTATCGAATATGATTTTTGGAGTGGATGTAACTAGTTTATTTCCTACTTGAGTAATTTGAAAATTGCATATTTGAGGAGAAATTCTAGGTTTTGCTTATGTTGTGTTATGATCGATGTAAAATGTACATCAAATAACATCTTTTTTTGCCGTTATTTCGGTTGATTCCATTTCATGTATAAATTGTAATCTATGCACATGTTCTGCTTTGAATTAAACATGAATATAATTTTACATTTGATTCAATATTCATCAGATCGCTACATTGTGTAATTGGGAACTTCTGATCACTTATGGCTAAAATAAACTCGATATAATATAATGTGTGAACTCTCACTCTCTCAGTGTTATTTGACAAATATTTGTGTTAGGCCGGCCTAACGTTAGCTAGGTCAATTGTTTGTCGCTCCTATTCTAAGCCATGAGTCGAACGAGGGGGAGCCGAAGGCGAATCCGGAGCGAGCCGAAAAACATAATTGTTGCCTGTCTCATTATCTATATATTAATTATCGAAGTTGAAGGCGGGGCCGTTTGTTGTTTGCCGCCCCCTATTATTATTGTCGGTCTCATTATTTATATATTAATTAATAATTAATTGGGTCGAGCCTAACATTAGGCTGGCTTAACGTAAAAGTGCTTGAATCAATTTTTTTATTTATGGAAAAAAGAACAAGAGGTGTATTACAATCACCAACTATTAGAATATATCAACTTACTTTATACAAAAATAGATTTGTCTCTTCTCTTCTATCTTTGAGTCTTTGACCGTTTCCACACACACATAAATGATAGACAATTGTTTATTAAATTGACATTCAATCATGATTCATGAAGTTCGCTTCCTATTATATTGTATAAGAACACATAAAAATGCTCGATCTTTTGAGTTTATAATTTAAGATTTATATAAAGAAAATATATTATAATCTTTGTAATTTAAAAATCTTAAAATTTATCACACATCATTAATTTATTTACGTAATAGATGTTGTAACAGATAAATGTGAAGATCTCATTTGATTGCTAATTCCTTGATCTTCACCCTGGATTCATTTCAGCGCCTACAATTAATGCTCCTAATTTATTTATTTGTTCTTTTCCAAATTTTAATGACCATAATTGTGTTTTCCAATTTTTGAGGTAAACCATATTTGTCATGATTTCTACCTGGACTAGAAAATTGCATTATGAAAAATTACACGAGCTTGCTGATCTCATACATTATTCTTCATTTTTAGTTTTTTTTTTTTGAAGAGATTTTTAGTTTTATTATCAGTCATTTCAATAGCTGCCTGCAATCAATCTTGATGAGTGTTTTAGTATATATAAAAAGTAGATGAGCCTTTTATTAAAACAGTAAATAAAATACAAAAAAATAGAGAAGTAAAAGTAGAATCAGAGGGCCAAATATTTGTTTTCCAAAAAAGAGATTATAAAAATCATGTGATCATGGCATTAATGTAGCTAGTTTCCTTAATTCACAAATCTTTTCAAAATGACTGCTGGATACAGTGAATTCATGACAGACATACTTTACCATATTCACATTCATTTACAAAATATACTATTTATTACAAGCATCGAATTGAACAAAGTATTCAAAGTTGGAAAAAAAAATTGAGATAGAACGGAAAGCCACCGAGATTTATGAGCTTTGAATGCATAATTCCCGTATAGACGCATTCCTGCCACCCCACCCTGTGTATTTATGGCATCACAATTAATGTTTTGTTTTAATTTTTTGCAAATTTGGATTTCCCAAATTATTAATTAATGTCAATTTTCCCGACTAATTGCTTCCAGACAAAACTCTATTTCAGAAATATTACAAGCAATATAATCTCTTCCACAGTTTTCAGTTTTTCACTGTTTCTTCTTCTTCACACACACACACACAAAATTCACATAAAATGGAAAAAAGATCATGTTGGTTTGTAATGAAGCATGGATTATTAGACATAATCTTGGTGTTTAGTTTATTATTCTGTGCGAGTTTTACGTCACCAGCCTGTGAGTTTAGCCTTTTTTGTTTGATTTAAATTAGAAAAAGAGTTTAATTGCAAATCTGTTATAATAGTGAGCTTCAGTTGCATTTGCAATGCAGATGGTTATGATCCGTTGGATCCAAATGGGAACATCACAATCAGATGGGATGTCTTGCAAGAAAACGACGATTCCTCAAAAGATGTATGTATATATTTTTCTTTTTTTAATAAAAGTGTACTATTTAATTTCTTATTATATGTTTAATCCACTAAATATTCAATTTTTCATTGTTGGTATCGCTCTATGCCAAAAAACAAGAAAATTGCAGCGATATGATTTGTTGTTCTTGTTATTGTGAGCTGTTTAACTGTGAAGAGATGCGAATAGGTACTGTTTGAATTAGCCTTATCAAATCGAGTTTAAGTGAAGCAATCAATAATAAGAAAAAGTAAAGAGATTTGGAAAAGGCTTTGTAGGATATGGTTATAGACTAGCTAATTGTAGTTGTAACTTGTAATTGTTACTCTTCTACCTTTGAGAATTGGTATAGATAGATAAAAATAGTATAGACTAATTCGTCGCTTACTTAGGTGGATCGAAACACTTGATATCCAAAGCCCCTCTACCGAATTCTACTATTTGAGCTAATTTTGCACGATTCATAAAAGTAGACGCTCTTGATTGTATTTGTTTACTTCATTTTACTCCCCTTAGTGCTTAGTAAGTTAGTATCCTCCCTCGTATTACGAAAATGGATGGAGCTCGTACTTCATTACTCACTCGGTATGAGACATGCATTACGAATTATGATCATCCGAGTACAGACTAGTCTAGATAGATAAAAATAGTATGTACTAATCCATTGCTGACTCAGATAATTTCTACCAATTGGGCTGATTTTGCTTTATTCATAAACATACTACTCAAGAACTCTTAATAATGAAGATAAAATACTCGATCATGAAAGTAAACGCTCTTGATTGTATTTGTTTACTTTATTTTACTCCTTGATTGTGCTTGGTATCCTTCCTCGTATTACGAAAATGAGACATTACTCACTCGATATGTGACATACCGATTATGATCATCCGAGCACAGACTGGTCTAGTCAAATAAAAATAGTACAGGCTAATCCGTTGCTGACTCAGATAATTTCTATCATTTGAGCTAATTTCACTCGATTCACAAACATACGACTCGAGAAATCCCAACAACAACGATAAAAACACTCAATCATCCGTTTACAGATACGTGTCTCAATAGTGAACTACCAGCTATTCCGCCAAATCGAGCAGCCGGGGTGGCGGCTGAGCTGGAAGTGGGCGGGGAAGGAGGTGATATGGAACATGCTGGGGGCCGAGGCGACGGAGCAGGGCAACTGCTCCGCCTTCAAGGGCAAAGTGCTGCCGCATTGCTGCGAGAGGGAGCCGGTCATAATAGACCTTCTGCCGGCGGCGCCTTACAACAAGCAGGTCGCCAACTGCTGCCGTGGCGGAATCCTAACATCCATAACTCAAGATGCAGCCAAATACATATCCGCTTTCCAGATGCACATCGGGGTCGTTGCTGACCCCGATGGCCCGGTTTCTAAGCCCGGGATGCCAACGGAGTTCTCTATTGGCGTCCCGGGCTACACGTGCGGCGAGGCTGTCCAAGTCCCGCCCACAAAGTTTTTTGAGGATCAGGGGCGGAGGCGGACCCAGGCGTTTGGTATGTTTTTTTTTTTTTTTGTTTATTGTGGCTTTTGGTTTTTATGGTATGTCTTGACGGAGCTGGGTTGAGCTCAAGCATCCCCGTTTATTTGTATCTATTGCTTTCGATCTTGAAATTTATATATGTTTTGAAAAATTATCCCTGAATTTCGGAAGAAGTTTGATTTGTGTTCCATCTTATGATGCCAACAACATAATGATACTTTTTCCTTCTCAGCTAGTTTTAGTCGTATTCCTTTTTTAGTTTTCCACTTATCCCAACTAACTTGACTTATTTTTAAAGAAACATTTATTACTCAATATTATTCAATCTCCTAATATAGTTTGTGCCCCAGAAAAGTGGCTCGAGCTATTTGGGACGGAAGGAGTATAAAAATTGTAGAAAAAACCGTAAATCCAAATAATAAACTTAAGAATCGGGTATTACAAATCATTTCAGTGTTCCAAAAGTCGGGGACATTTTCTGAAAAAACGATGAAGGTTGAAGAGACATACTATTATTAACGCCTATGTTTGTACTCGTCTGTTTGTGTGTGTGTTTTACGCTTCTGTTGTGTGTGTCGTGTGTAATTTCTCAGGAAAAAGACTATGATTAACCACTTTTTTTTTCTCAAATAATTTGATTTTAGCACCTTCTTAGCCATAATTTTCAATTTTAGCTCCCTTCATGCTATATCTCTGGCTGTGCCTAACCTCATCCATTCATTTATGCTGCAGAAACGTGGAACGTGACGTGCTCGTATTCACAATTCCGTGCATCGCCCGCGCCAAGCTGCTGCGTCTCGCTATCGGCTTTCTACAACCAAACCATTGTCAAGTGCCCACAATGTAGCTGTGCCTGCCAGCAACAATCTGGCACTCAATGTATCAAGTATGCATCTCTATTTTTTTTTTTTTTTTTTTTAAATCTTGATTAAAAAGTTAAGTATAATACAATTACTATGATTGAAATATGTCACATTTGATTTTGAATGTGCAGGGCAGGGGAGTCGCCGCCGGTGCTGCAGCTGATCCGCAACGAGCCACCGAAGGCAGTGGTGCAGTGCACCAGCCACATGTGCCCCATAACGGTGCACTGGCACGTTAAGCAAAGTTACACACATTATTGGAGAGTCAAACTCAGTGTTACCAACCTAAATTACCTCAGAAATTATAGTGATTGGAATTTGGTGGTTTTGCATCCCAATCTTAGAAGCGTTGAGCAAGTCTTCAGCTTCAATTACAAGCCTCTCAACGTCTACGGCAACATAAGTGAGCACACCATTTTATTTATGTTTAATTATGTTTTATCTCTCAAAAGTTTCAATATTTTCCAAAAAAAGTCCCCAACTTAGTTCTTTCCACGTTTTCCACCAAATAATCCCATTTTTCGAAAAAAAAATTTGCCCAACTTGGATCTTTTTTTAAAACAAATCTTATTTTTTATGTATTTTTCATAAATTAAATGTCTCACGTTACAAAATTCGGCGACGGATAATGAGTTACCTCGTCCTTTTTTTTGGGTGGATTATGGATTAATTGAGGTGTTCTTATGCACCCCTAAAACCCGACGAGGTGACTTACTATGTGCCACTGAATTTTTTGACATCGGATATTTTATGAAAAATGTTGAAAAATGGGGTTCTTTTATGAGAACTTAATTTGGCGACATTTTCTGAAAATACGGGCATTTTTGTAGATTTTGAAATTTGGGACAATTTTTTAGAAGTGGCTGAAAGTTGTTGGTTCATAAAACATGATTTGCCCTTTTATTTAATACTCATATTGAAAGAAAAATATTTAATTCGTGTGTCATGTATTGTTAGAAAGGTATGATTGAGAGCTTCCGAAGTGTAGCTTTTGACAGTGGAGATATTGGCTAGCAAAATTTGAGCATGGTTCATATTTCATGCAATTAAATCTTTTACTTTGTAGTAAAACTCAAATTTGAGACTAATACAATTTTTTGGGGAATTATCAGATGACAGTGGGGTGTTTTATGGGATTCATTATTACAACGACATGCTTCTGCAGTCGGGGAAGAATGGGAATGTGCAGACGGAAATTCTGCTGCATAAAGATGCAGACTTCACATTTAAGGAAGGGTGGGGATTTCCTAGGAAGATCTCATTCAACGGTCACGATTGCGTGATGCCGTCGCCTGATGATTATCCGAGGCTCCCTAATTATGCAGCCCCTTTTCAGACACCTCCACACTCTATGCTTCTTTTGTTGCTTATAATCTTGTCGTTAGTGTTTTGATTTTATTTAATGTAATTCATGATTTGTCAAGGATGTGATTTTATTGAGGGAAATAAGTGATGGATGAAGGTTGTTTGTCACTTTAAACCCTTGTGTTTTGTGTATTGTAATATAATAACACTTGTATGTATTTTAGACAAGTCTAATTGTCTGTATCTAGAAGAATTATGAGTTTCAATCAAATCTAAAGTTTTTGTTCAAAAATACACGAAATTTACAAATATTTATAATTTGGCCCAAATCCAAAGTTTGTCGGCCAATATGCTACCATTGAAAAGCTTACAACGATAGCTTTCTATATTACATGGCACATGAACCAAATTCTGACAAAAAATAAAGATATAATTTTCTAAGACAATAAAGTTTCAATTCATAATCTGGCCATTTTTTGCTATCAAAACCCAGCTAACACAAGTATTAATAGAAAGGTACCGTTGATGATTATAAATTGACTAGCAAACATAGGACTCAATGTATCAAATTCCAAATTTTATAAAATCTATTTACTTTTTTTTACCAAATTAAATTTTATTACAAACCAAAATTTCAAAATAGTTTATACATTTACGTACAATTGAACCTACATTTTTTAAACTTGTGATTGCTTACTAACTACAAACAATTATGCGATCAATTGTTTAAACATCGATGGTGAATAAACAACCATTTTATATTTATTAAAAAAAAAAAAAGATAAACCGTTTTACTTTCGATATACTTTTCTTCAAACAAAAACAAATTGAATTGAATTTACTTCATTAGCACGTAGAAACTACTGATCATGAACGACCGATATTGTTGAATATTCCAGTAGCACAAAATGGCATAAACTAAATTACGAATGTAACCATCCTAATTAACAATATATTCTAAACTATACTATCATATTAATCCATAATAAAACTCTTCATCTTTTCCACCATTTCGAGAGTGCCCTTTTTGGACTTCCACACCATATACCTGTACATGAACTCTGCATAGCATGGCTTAATTCCTCTCATTTTCAGATATTCCTGCAAAGCACTCTGCAACTCACCTTTCCCTTCCCTACACAACACCAAATTCAACATTCAAATCAAAACACAATTCAATCATGCTTCTAAATAAATTTAACAAAAATTGGGATAATATTCACTTGTTGCGCGAAATTTACTTCTAGTTTTTGGTCTCGATTTTGTGACATCGCAAATATGACCAGAACTTTACTCCGTTATTACCCTCTCATCGACAATTAGCGTAACATCTTATTATAGAAACATGATGAGGAATGACAGAAGCCGAAACAATAGTCAAAGAGGATTAAATGATTAATTATCACTTATAGCTAGAAAAACATACAAAGGAGTAAAGGTTAGACCATATTTTCAAAATTAATTAAATGTCACATATAAGCAAAAGTGAGCCCACATTGAATATTAACACTAAAATGTATTGAAGTGAACTATTAAATTAACATTTTAAGATAGACTAAATAATAAAATTAAAAAAGAGAAAAAAAAAATAGACACTATTACAATTTTACCCCCAAATTAAAAATTATATCAATACGGTAATTCACGAATTTGCCTTGATTTCAAGGATTCGCATAATCAAACTCGTGCAAATCTAGGAGTTTGATTATGTAAATTCGTGAAATCAAGGTATTTCCTCAAAGAACTATATCTACGTTTGGTGATAGAAAAAGAATTGAGGAACTTACAAATCATGACGACGACTGTAATTCAATTGACCATCACCAGATTTCTCCCAGAATGAAATCATAAGAACTTGCAGATGATGGGGGCAAATCCCGACACCAAACGCAACCGTTCCACTTCGTTTCACGATTTTCACGTCGAGGTAAACCGGCGCCGGTAGACAAACGCCGTGATCAGATCCGTCGTCGGCGACAGCTCTGCTGAGATCTTCCGTTATCGTCATCGGCTTGAAGATGGTGACGATGATTCTCTCGCCGTTAACATCCCCTCTCATGTAGGCGTTGTCTCTAAATTGGGGATCGTGCTCTCTGTATTTGTGAATCGTGAAGGGGAAATCGGCTGGAGCTGCCGGCACCTGCCGCCACACAACAATTGGTTGCAATTAGGCAAAATTAATGAAGAATAAAGCATGAGATCGTTGAATTAGATGATTTACGGCGAGTTCGTGATCATCGATCGAGCTGGAGGCGGCGGCCGCGGTGGCGGTGGAGGAGGAGAAATTGCGGGAAACGAAATTTGGAGCAAAGAATTTGTGGCGCGAAGCGGAGGTGATTCTCGAAGATGGAATTGCACGAGCTGTAGGGGAAGGAGGAGAGGCTAAGCGAGTAACTGCAGATTTGTGGTGTGAAACGGAGATGAGTTTTGAAGCTGCGATTGCACGGATTGTAGAGGAAGAAGAAGAGAAGCGAAGCATCTGCATCTTGCTGTTGCTGAGCGCCACAACAAGGGTTTAGGGTTTTGCTGAATTGATTCTTTCTTTCCAAGTAATTTATGGATAAGAATGGCTTGCGTGGCATATAAGCAAGGCCTGGCCCTTTGGGTTTGGGCAAAGGCCCCAAATTTTAGGGGGCCCCTAAATTTTAAAAGAGAAAAGATATATCAACATAGTATGTATATATAGTATGGGTTATTCTACAATTTTTAAGGATCACTTTGATATTTTAAAAGTTTCGATTCGGTTCACTTATAATTGACCGGTTCAATTTTTAATAGAATTTAATTTATTTATTTTTCTTAAAATTTATTAACCAAATAATTAAAATAGTTATTTATTTATGCTATATTACCGGAATCGATATTTTTCCTACCATGAACGAAATCCGCCCCCGCAGCCTTCACTCCGGCGACTCCCCGGTGCACCTATATCATGCACACGGAAAACGACACTCCGTCCGTTATCCGTGGTTGACGCCGTCAGCTACCGGGTTCGTTCATATCGCCGTCCCCTACAGCTGTCTCCCCTCCGGTTCTGTGCAGTCACCTCATTTTCTCAATTAATGATTTTACTAATAAATAATGGCGATCATTTTTTTTGCTAGAATTTTGGTTGAATGAAGACTACGTTCTCTCAGATTCGAATAAAGTGGGAATATTTGTCTCTAATTTTGAGAAACTAAATTACACAAAATCACTTATTTAAATGTCTAAAAACAAAAAATTTGCTACTTAATTTGATTAATTTATTTAGGGATTGATAGTTTGAGCAAGAAAGCTTAAAACCGACAATAAGAGGAATTTAGATTGATGAAATGTGGCATATCATTAACTATGTTTCATTCAATTTGATTTGGATTTGGATCGTGATATGTTTAAGAGCTTTGAAATATTATAAGGCTCAGTATGAGATTTGGTGAAATAAGTATGATTGGGATGAAATCCAGCACAAGTTCGTACAAGTAAACGGGTTGAAGATCGACGTGGCGGAGATCTTGCACGGCTTCCCGGAAATATGGTACTCGTGGCGGCATCAGATGGTTGCCGTGGCGGAAGCCGGCTTCAGAGCCATTGCTCTCGATTACAGAGGATACGGACTATCCGACCCGACAAAGGATTTCATCGCCGATCTTCTCTCGCCATCCAAAAGGTCAATTCATTCGCAATTTCAATTTAAATGAAAAGGTGGTTAGTGTTTGATGCAAACTTAATTAATGTTGTGGTTGGGCGGTTGTAAGGATTTTGGAGCTAGAGTTGGTTACCTATTTGCATTACTTCACCCTGAGAGAGTATACCCTATCTGCCTCCTCCTTCTCCCATCTCATTTACTGACCATCTCCGAAGGTTTCTACATCGCAAGATGGCGGGAACCAGTTGATTTCGCCCGCCTTCCTACCAAAACTGTGAGATTCTCGATTCAAGTCCGGCGAGATCCAAGTCTCAGTCGCCGGAATGGAGGTGGTGGTGCACTGGGGAGTCGCCGGAGTGAAGGCGGCGGGGGCGGATTTCGCCGATGGCCGGAAAAGTGTCGATTCCGGTGATATAACATAAATAAATAACTATTTTAATTGTTTGGTTAATAAATTTAAAAAAAAAATTAATTAAATTCTATTAAAAATCGAACCGATCAATTATAAGTGAACCAAACCGAAACTTTTAAAATATCAAAGTGACCCTTAAAAATTGCAAAATAACCTCTACTATGTATACATACTATGTTGATTTATCACTACTCATTTTAAAAATAAGTGTATATCGATATCAAATTTATTTTGCAAAATGTGTTTAGACTTCATATCAATTGGTCAAGTTTTTGACGTCTCTTAAACCTTTATATTGCTTTTTTGTTATCTAGAGTGTCAGCAGCCAAAGCTCTCAAAAATGGAGGACTTTGGCCAAAAAATAATATAATTTTATTAAAATATTGCAGAGTCTGCAGGCTCTGCAATGAAGCCCTCCATGTTGGCATTTATTTATTTTTTTGTTTATTTCTTTTAACTTAAAATAAATTAAATTTATGTAATTAATTAATTAAAATATATAAATTGTATTGAATAGTTAAAAAATAACAATACAATTTATCAAATAATAAAAAAAAATTACTTGTCGGTGTCATCGTCAGTGAAGAAGATTGAAGATGAAGTGAAAAATGAAGTGAAAATGAAGATTGGAGATGAAGAAGATTGGAAATTGGTGTATGAAATGAAGTGGAAAATGGGGTATTTATAGTTGAAAATTTGAATTTAAATTTTAAAAAAATAATTAAAAAAAATTAAAAATTCAACACATGCTGACGTGGCAGCACGGGGTGGCGCCGCGTAGCGGGCGCCCGCCTCGTCTGGGCGATCGCACAACCGCCCGCGCCCGCCCGCCCCCCAAGGGCTCCAGCGGCTGATTTTTCGCGACGCCCGCGGCGCTCGTCAGCGACCGCGGCGCCGTGGGCTTTGCTGCTGTTGCTCTTATATTGCATATGGAATAATGTTAACCATATATGTAATTATAACAAAACATACCATATAATTTGTTAAAAACGGGGTTTAGGATCATCTAGGAGTACTATTTTAAAAAGGTATTCTTTTTTCAGAAATGAAATTTTTATTTTTCTATATAAAATGATGCCTTTTCCGATTCAAATAAATACCAAAGTACGTCACTTTCTTCTAGGGTTGTGATGAAATAAGTATTTTGGGTGGAGAATGGAGGAGAGAGACGTGAATAGGTAGAATAGATAGAGCCATAGAGATAGAGAATTCTTTTAGATTAAAATTTTATACTTAATTAATTCTTCCACTTGTTTTTCATATTTTTTTACTTGAATATTATATATATTACAATTATGTAACCATTTCACTAGAAACGTGATATAAAATAAATATATAGTATTATGTTAAATACTACGGTCAAAAAACGTAATATAAAATAAATATATATTATGTTAAATACTACGGTCAATAAAAAACCGTAATTTTATATAAATACATAAACATTATGCATTACGATTTTTTTCTAAAATTGTAATTAATAACCTATCATACGCACATACATTACAAATTCATGAAAAATTCCAAACTAGAAGAAATACTACGTGGATGCCACAAATTTTTTGTGCTACAATTTTAAATTGTTGTGTAGGCTAAGGCACTCGAGATGGCTAGTTCGACGATCAAAAAGTGGACTTCAGTCCTTTACATTGGTCGAGAGTAAACATGGATTCTTGGGATTAGTATGAATTAATTTCATATTCCCATAAATAAATAAAATAAAAAAGCAATTTAGTGTTAAACCAATTATATTTATCGTGTGCCTAAAATAAGTGACATTTCTTAAACTATTATTAGCATGCAACAACGTAGGTATTTTGTTATACATGATCTCAAAACTCAAGCTCAAGTATATATATAGCTAGAGACACATTCAAGAAACCTTTCCAAAATATACAAACACATATCCAAGAAAAGCAAGGAGTAGTGCACACGTGGCAAAAGTAATAACCCAATCTATATGCCAACATTCAATATTAATAACTAATAAGCACTCGAGCAAAATGGCACATATCATACTACTACTACTACCATAGTTGAGAAATCCTAGCAAAAATATATAAAATGGATCCAACAAAAACTCCCACACTATTCTTTAAGAAATTTAATCAGGGGCTCTTCGACGAGTCTCCAAACCACGTACTTGTACATGTATTCAGCATAATGCGGCTCAATCCCTCTTGATTGTAGAAACTCCTGCATAACTTCCTGCAGCGTACCCTTTGAATCCCTGCATATATAAATTAATTTAATTTAATTTAGAAACCACCAACAAATTCAATAAAGAAAAAATGAATAATGAAACGTACACTTCATGTGTGGCATCATCCATGACTGACATCAAGTGAACTCGCAGTGCATTGCTACACATTGAAACATCAAAGGCAGCTTTCTTTTCATTTTCTTTAGCAATTGTCACCACCAGCTGCTTCAGGTTATGTCCACATCGATCCTATATAAATTCTTGAAATTAGGCCTTGAAAAACGGAGTCAGAGACCACATTTAGGGGGTGTTTGGCTAAGCGTATTTAAGATACTCATAAACGTCTCCAACGGATAATAAGAAACTGCAACGTCTAGAAATCAGCTTATAAGTTGTTTAGATAATTGAAATGACAAATCATAACAGAGTTAATTAAGATTGCTAAAGATGATTTAAAAGTAAGATAGGTTATTAGTTAAAATGAAGCAAGATGATCTAAACTTAAGATAAAATTTGAGTTAATTTATAAACTAAGAGATCATTAAATTGGTTATTTGGTAAATGTGTTTCAAAACATGATTGAAATGGAAAAGGATGTTTGGTAGCTCTGATTGCACACTAGTTTAAGTTTTGAAATTACTAATTTCTCCTTTCCAACATATCAAATTGACAAATTCTGCAAATTCTCTCTCTCTCTCTCTCTCTCACGCACACACACAACATAACCAATTACCCTATCAAACAGGCCCCAAATATTTGGGGAAATATCAGCCAAAATGTTGCAATAAGACAAACAATTGATAAATTAATAATTTAAAAAGTAAAGAAGAAAAACATGCATACCTCTCCGACGTCTCCGTTGTAATGCCGTAGTATTTTCGGCTCACAGATGGAGAGGATAATTTTCTCTCGATTAAAATTCCTGAACAGCTGCACACTGTCACTACCATCATCAGAAAGCTCCTCAACAACACCGAAAGGAAAATCAGAGGGAACTGCAGGCGCCTGCATTCATCCACAAACAATTCAACAGTTGAGAAAAAAGCAATCGAAAATTTTCGATCGAGAGAGAGAGATTTACAGTTTTCTGCAGCAGCTGCGTCAATTTCTCCGATTTGATCTCAGGTGCGGAGACTTTAACATGTTCACAGCGACCGATTTGGTTGCAGGCGGCGGCGATCGTGGAGAAACTATTGCGGGAAAGGATTTTGGGGGAATGAGGTGGCGGCGCGTGCGAGAGAGGATTCTCGGAGTGGAAAGCACTGCAGCGGGAAGCACTGTAGAGAAAGAGGCAGCTAGCCGAAGCATTATCGTCTGCAAATTTTGGATGATAGGAAAATTAGGATTTGAAGAAACCGAAATTTTAGGGTTTTCGATTTGGGTGAATTGGGGGAGAAGAGGGCGGCTTGCTTGGGGAATAAGTTGCCTCTCTGTTGGAGATTATATATGGGAATATCTTATTTTGCTTCAGATATTTTAATTACTTTTTTAAGGAATGTTTTAATTACTTATAAAAAATAATAGGGCTTACTTTATCGCTTTTGGCTATTAATTTGGATTTATTTAACATTTAGAATAAGACACGTGCCTTTCCTTGGATTACAAGTTTACCTTGAGATCGATGTCAAATTTGTTGCTGATGCGATGGCTACAAGAATGGAGAATCTGCCTGAGTTAAGAGGTGATTATATCAAAACTGTAAGAATATATTTCATTCAATTACTTCTCATAAAATTCATTAATTCAGCATATTAGTATCTGAGTTCGAGGTGATTATATCAAACTGTAAGAATATTTTTCGTTCGATTGCTTCTGATAAAATTAATTATTTCGGTATATTAGTAGAGAGGCCAATCTTGCGGATACATACCTAAAAGAATAAATTTTGAGTAAACTAATTCATAGAGATTCATTTATTTTATTTATTCATTTTGATTGATCGGTTTAATTAATATGTTGAGTAAACTAATTGCTGAATTTTAATTAGTTAAAATTTTCGTATATTATAATGTTAGATTATTAAATTTTTGTTAATTTCTAATTAGTCCTCTAATAATTACTAAAAGTTATAACTAATCAAGATCCGCACTCATTTTTTTGTCTTACTCCCCCGTTCTATTATTTTTGGTTGAATTGTTCCAATATTGTTGGATCGTGTTTTTACATCTTTGTTTATTCACACAATTTTAAATCTTGTGTCAAAAGAAATGAGCCACTATTAAATTGTCCTAAAATCTCGTACCAAATAGTGAGACGGTGAGTGTAGTATTTACCATATTCTCGATTTGTATTTATATTCACTTTGTGGCCTCAAAAGCCATACATTCGATTTTTGTATTAAATATCCACTTATGAAATCATGCAGCAATCCATAAGCACATCATCATACTACTACTTGCGAATAATTAATTCAATTTATTGTAAATTTTGTCCTACTATTGTCACTTCATTTGATTTGATTATTCACTCCAAAACAACATAAACAAATTCCATCTTTTTAAAGAAAATCCATAAATATTGTTTTTATGTTCCATATTATGGCACTTGTATGTATGGAGAGAATATCAAATGAGAATATTCTAAATTTCATGAATGGTTTCATGTTGATAATGATTATGGCACTTGTACCGTTGTACGGAGAGAGGATCAAATGAGAATATTGTTTTTATGTGAAAACTAAAAATACATCCACAAATACATAAAATCAGATCAAATGCGAATATTGTTTTAATGTGAAAGTGAAAACTAATAAAATACATCCACAAACATATAAAATCAATGTAACACATGCACAACCACAATATGATTGTGCATGCATGTGTTACATTACATTTACGTACATATTCATCTAGCTAGGATTGATGAATATTTGTTTTTGTTCGTAAATTTGTCATGAATTTTATGTGCATTATAAAATATGTGTGTGTTCATGATTCTTTCGCGGACTTTATATATTTTTGCATTTTTTTAATTTCTCATTTAAAAACATCCTTCTCATTATTTTGCATCCCATAAAATAAGTTGAGATAAGAATTCATCCATTCAAACACGTTATTCAATAATTCTATTCTCAAAAGGATAAAGAGTTTTGATAAGTTGTCATTTCAAGAAGCTTCATTATCAAGTTATCACCTATTATTCTTACTATCCACAATCAATAGGAGAGTCTTGGGTGGATTAAATTTCCCAATAACAAGAATATGAATCTTAGGATAATAAATCGAAAGAAAACAAAGAGATTCGACAAATAACAGAATTCAATTAGTACTACTAGAAACCAAAATAATACCTACATTAATTTTGAGCAATCCATTACCAACTAAAGTTGTGCATAAGCATAATAGAAATTTATAAACAAAAGGCTAGAAAATAGAGTGCAGTCTAAAATACTAATTACTCCTTGAGGAAATCTCTGAATTTCTTCAAAGTAATCCAATGGTGACGATCCGCTCTCCTGTTCATGTACTCAACCATGAATTCAACCACGGAATCATCCACCCCTCTCGCTCGAACAATCTCCTCCCAATCAAAACCCAGCACCTTCCTGCCAAAAAAATCACAATCCTAATTAATCAGCACAAATCCATCACTAATTTAACTATTCAAATCAGAAATCAAAACGGCGCCGTACTCGTCAAAGAAACTAATCCCGTTGATTTCAAACAGGGTGGGGTGGAACCCTACGCGGCCAACAAATCCCCAAAAATTAATCTCGAGCTCTTCTCCATCTTCCTTCCTGATGTTCACGTTTATTTGGATACGATCTATGTTAGGGCAGCCGCCGCATATTTTCTCCGGAATTTCTTCACCGTCGGCGGCTTCGTCTTCGGGGTAAATAGGATCGAAGACCAGCACCGCGAGTTTCTCACCGTAATTCACGTCGCAATTTCACGACCGTTGCCTCCGGATCATCCTCGATCTCGAAAGGGAAACCGCTCGGAGGTTTGGGGATCTGCAAATCAAGCAATTCCTCAGTTCAATTTGAGAGAAAAAAGGGGGGAAAAGAGGAAAAGAAAACGGATGGAAGGATTTGTGAGGTACTTCTACGTCGGAAGGATCGAAGGATTTGATTTCGCGTTTGAGTGCTTTCCGCAGTTTCCAATCGACATTTTGCTTCGCGTCGAGTGATGAAACTGAAGAGGAATTGGCGCGGAATGTTTGATTTGGGATGCTTGTGTGGACGTTTTGGAGTTTCGAGCGGCGGAATGGAACTGCGATGGGTTGGGGAAGTATTTTCGCAGCTGTAACTGCACGAACTGCACGAGGAATTACTGTAGAGAAGGCGGGAGAGAGAGCTAAGCGAAGCATGTTGTTGAGATATTTTGACTACTGTTGATTCTGGGAATGGGAAGCGGGTTAGGGTTTTTTATTTATAAGAAATCTTACGTCTCAAGTTACTTTTTGTGGGCCAAGATATAAATAATGGGCTGATTTAGTAGTTGGGTTTATAGAAGTTATTAAATATTTTAGGATTATTGACGATAAATTATTGAACTTTTATTAAATTCTCATATATTAGCAATCTATTTATTTCATATAGTTTTGGATTCACTTATGTGGCAATGTACATATACAAGAGAATTAGCCATATTTTACTAAAAATGAACATTAGCGTTAATAATTGTAATAACGAAACTAATAATTGATTTTTTTTTCCTTGTTAAATGGTGTTGAAATTAAAAGAGTATTATTATGATAAAGTTTATTATAAATTCTATATTACAAAGTTAGTTATATTAATGGTAATTTTTATTATAGTTAAATATGATTGATTCTTTTGTATATATTTGTGTATGTGGTATTGCCACATAAGTGCTGGGTAAGTGGACAGGAGAGCGGAACTGTTTCGTTTTTATATCACATGGTATTTTGTTTCTAGTTATAGATTCACTTTCACATCTTACTCGTCTCTATTGGAATTAATATGTACTATTTTTCACTAACATAATTAGATACAATTTTTATGATTATTGTTACTTTTCTGTTTCTTGTATTTGAAGTAATTAATTAAGGCGAAATTGGTCATGTACACCCAGTATTTCGTGAACACTAACACCTTTCCTAATATGTTTATTTTTAGTTCATAACACCATTTTTAATGTACGTACGTGTATTACAAATATTGTGTGAATTTGTCTTAAAAATCTTGTGTGAATTTTAAATGTTTCTCTTTGGTTGTTAAGTAACTCTCACCCTCAATGTTTTTTGTATTACCGCACATGCATATATAAAAACAACAACGCATTAAATTAAATTCCCATATATATGTAATGTCGATATTTCGGAAAACAAAAGAATACATTTTCTTTGGTTCTCAAAATTCATCATAGCATAACACCAACTTGAAATCAATCACACGATCATAAAATGATTGCCAATTCTTCATAAATGAAAGATATGATTAAAATTATACATAGGTTTCCTATGGTAGTAAATCGACAAGCACCACATGTGAAATAAAAGAGTCCAAGAAGCAGAAATTGGAATAAACATATATAGATAGATAGATAAAATTCATTGGTTCCAATCCTGGAAAAATTTCTTCAATTTCTCGAGATCTTCGGTTTCAGGCTTCTTCCCGGGCACCCAAACGGTACCCCATCGTTTTCGCTTTTCCACCATATAATCGTACAAGAATCCAACGCTCGATTTCGCAATCCCTCTCTCTTCCACAAATACGCGGAAAGCATACTCCAAATCAGTACACTGCTCCCTGCATTAATTAATCCTAAAAAATTAACAAATCAAATCAAATCAATTATTTAATTTAGTTATATGAAACGCAACTCACACGTAGTATGTGAGAGATGGCACGTAGTTGTTGGGCTCGGTAAACGAAATCCTATCCACAAACAACTCATCACCAGCCTTACCGACGTTGGCTCCAATGTCCAATGTTCCCTTCTTTTCTTTTATGATCGACACGTTTATCCGAACCGACTGCGGCAGTGGCGGCGGCGGCTCCTCAGCTTCTGAAGAGTCAGAGTCAACTTCTGACTCTGACTCTGAATCAGTTGATGACGAGTCAGAGTCACTGCTGTCGCTGTAGCTGTCAATGGGGCTGGTTTTTTCCGGTGGATCGTGGATCGGGTTCACGGTCACCTCGATTTTCTCGTCGCCGTAGACTCTGGTCAGCATGATGTGGCAGTACTTGTCGTCGTCTTCGATCGCGAATGGGAGATTTTTCGGGACGCCGCCCCTCTACATGATCAAAATAATTACTTACCCAACATAACACAAAAACTCATGTGAAGCCGATCTTAGGTAGTCCCCATGACCAAATGAGAGTTTTATTGGTGATGGTCACACACAAGACCTTACCTAAGTTTGATCTCAAATTTATAAAGGTAATATTGAAAAATTCACTATATATTTATTATTAGTATGAAAATAAGTATCCAAATTAGGACACTTGTTTATCTAAAATAAAAAAAATAAAGTAGGACACATAAAAAAGCACCGGTGGTGGTCCCATACAAACATTCGCTAAGATCGACCAAAAGTATGTCGTTAAATGAATGTTACATGACATCACTTTGCACAAACTAATGAAAAATACACGAGAATTGAAAACATAAAGAATCTGCAATAGTTATAAGAGTAATATTGAAAATCCATTAGTATATCTTTATGCTAGTATCTAAACTAGGACACTTATTTATTTACTTAGAAAAAAGTAGGATATTTGAAGAAATGGAGGAAGTATTTTATGAAAATATAGTGTGTTATTGTTTATTGAAAGATTGCAAGTAAATATAAAAAATTATGAGAATTACGCTTTTGAGGAGAGCTTGCTCATGGGCCTTGATTTGGGATTTTATGGCTCCGATGACTTTACGGCCAACGAGGTCGCCGGAATTGGAGGAGGAGAAGTGGCGGTGATCGGAGAGAGTGGGGCCCTCTCTCAAAGCGGCGGTGGCGATGGGTGTAACAAAGCGAATTTTGGGAGATGCGATTGCGCGAATTGCTGCGGTGGAAACAAAGCGAAGCATCATGGTGAAGATTTTTATTTTTTTATTTTTTTTGGGATGCTCTATGATATGAGCGCCGAGGTTATAACTGTGAAACTTATAGAAAATTTTAGGTTAGGGTTTCGATGAGTTGGCTTGATCATCAAGAAACCTATTTTGTGAATATATATCAATGATTAGGGATGTAAATCTGCTTTTTATTTGATTTCATCCAATCTTTTCATTAAATATATCTTTGTAGTATTGTACATATCTTCCTCGGATAGAATCTCTTAGAAATGTATGTATGTGTATTATAATAAAAGAATGTATATATATTAAATATATGGGGATTTCTGTTCCTTTTTTATATGGATTAATTAATAATCTGGATTCGTTTGTATCATATGCTCGGTTATGGCCGGGTATACTTTTATATCTTACTCGTCTTCGTCTATATATATCGGGAATTTGGAATATCTATTTTTCACTAACATAATTAGATAATATGAATAATAATTATATTAAGTTCTTTTAGTATCCAAATTAATTGGTCATGTACTCATGCACACCTAGCACTTCGTCACTCTAGCTAACTCCTTTTTTAATCTGATTATTTAGTTCATAGCGGGATTTAAAATAAAAATAAAAAAAATGTTGATTCAAATTGCTAGTATATGTATGTAGGTGATATTGCGATTCAATGGAAATGCTTTATTTATTTTTTTCAAGTCGAACGAGATTTAAGGATTTAGGTTTCATGGATTATTATATATTATATGAAGATTCGGCAATGATGGAACTGCAATCTCAATCGAGGAGGATAAGAAGAAAAAAAAAATATGATGATCAAGGAGAGGTCTAGTTATTCCAATGTGGTGATCTTCGTGTTAGCACAATTCTTTTTCTTCTTCTTTTTTTTTTTAATATTTGTAAGTGGATCGTTAATATAATAATATGTATCAAATACTTATTTTAAGGCAAGCAGTTCTCTAAAATAAATAATTTTATAGATTTTAGTATTAATTAGAGGCTTTTTATAGATGAAATCGTTGGTTTAAAGAAACTTTCAATTCAGCTTTCTTATTGGTGCCAATATTTCTGAAAATTAAGGATCACGCATGCATTATTTATAGAATCACATGCATACATATCGATGTTAAAACGTAAAACAATCGACCCTAACTTTAGCACAAAAAAATAATTGAAAATATTTTATTTGTATCAATCGTAGTTGTGTGATAAACTCAATCATCCCCATCCATATATATGAAGTGTAGAAATGGACAAACACATGCCATTCTTTAAACCCAAAAAAAAAAAAAATCAAAAGTAAGGGAAAACAACATTTAATTACTGAATAAAACCTAAAGAAACAAATCCATTATCATAAAATGGGAAAAGAAAACTAGGTGCAGGCTAAAGCTTTCACCACTCCTCAACAACTTTCTTCATCTTGTTCAATATTTCCACATTTTCATCGCATTTTCCAGAGGAACACGCTTCAATCGATCTCGAAAATAAACGAGCATACGGAAGCTTAGATTTCCAGCTCATGTAGTCGTAAAAGAATCCGCCCATCGATTTCTCAATCCCTTTCGTTTTCAGCAACTCTATCAACGCCATCTGCAACTCGCTCTCCGGACTGTGCAGGATTTATATACGTATATTATTATTATTCGATGAGAAAAACCGCCTATTAAATCACGAACTATACCCTTAAATGCAATTATAAAATAATTTTTGGATTTTGCCAATTAAATAGCTGGACATTCAATTTTTTGCAATTGGAACGTTGTTTGACAAAAAAATTAGTATTGCGACAGATTTTAGTCGGCAGGAAAAAGGCGTTGAGCATAATTGCAAAAAATTGAAAGTTGAGCAGTTTTCACTAATTCAATAATATTAATTAGATATATTTAGAAACGATCATAAAAAAAATATAGTACTATATATATTTAGAGAAGATCATCAAAACTCACTTTATGTATAGCTGAGAGTAGATCACATCATTTTCACCATGCTTAGTGGTGACTCTCTGGATCACAATGTCGTCGGAAGAAAAAATCGCCGCGAATTTCATCGATTTTCCATTTGATTTGGAGATCTGGACAGTCACGGGTACAGATCTCGCCGGAGATTTCTCGCCGGAATCAATGGCGGCGGCGGAGATGTCTCTGTCGAGATCACAAAGCGTGAGCTGAATTTTCTCGCCGTCGAGCTCCCTCGTCAGCGTAACTTGTTCGTGAAGTTCAACGTTGCGAGTCTCGTGGTTAAATTTGAAAGGGAGGTTGGCTGGGGCTGCCGGCCTCTACCGTCGGAAAACAGATAGTTATTGCATTGGAAATTGAAAAAGTAAATAATCTGTAATGAAATAGCAGTAATTGAAAATTTATTTTATATTTGCATTGATATTTGAAATAGGACACTTATTTACTCTCTTTCATTTAGAAAAATTTATTTTATATTTGCATTGATATCCGAAATAGAAAAATCTATTTTATGATCTCTATTTGGAGAATTTAGTCTCGGATAAATCTCTGTAGCCACAATGTGGGTGGCCATAAAATAGTTCAATAGAGGAAAAAATGATTTATTGAAACCTTTTGAATTGTTTTATCATAAATATAGATTAATTATTAATAATAATTAATAGTTTTAGTTTTTATTTAAGTTTGTAAATTTAAGAATATGATTTTAATCTAACTAACATGCTAGCTTCCATTTATCAATGCAAATTTATGAATATGATTTTTAATTTGACATTCAAGTTAGGAAATAACAATTATTGAATATGAATTAACTTAAAATTTAAAATAAACTAATTTTATATAATATTTAACACTTAAAATCACTAATTTTACCTTTGTGTGGGTG
>JAYJMF010000056.1:3774000-3853187 GCA_036873715.1 Salvia sclarea
TGGGCTGCCTTGGGGAGGATCCAGCCAGTAGAGATTTCCTCCCACCGACTCGCATTCCGTGTTCCACTTATTGTAACGAAGCCCGGAATCGGAGACCGAAATGCTCCTCCACTGTCCCGTCGTTCCTAGAGTGTATACTCGGCATTCCGATTGGGAAATCCAAACTACCTTATATTGCTGACTTCTGCTCACCCCGAATCCCAAATTGTAGTTTCCATACTCTAGAGGAGGAGCTCCGGAGACGGTAATCGGTCGAAATGGTCGTCGAAAGAAAGGGTGTCTCTGCTCCGGAGGATATGGAAGTCCGAGCCCGAAATCGTCGTCCGAGGGATTGGGAATCCGGACGTACTCCCGGGTGATCGGATTGCACACCCACAACACGACACGTTGACGACACTCTTCTTCCTCCCACTCACGGCGCAACAGCAAGATCAAGCCGTCGACCGAGCTACGTACGAGGGGTACGGACTCAACGAGGCCCATATAGACAATAGACAAACCCATAGAGTTCTTATCCAATTCCTCGATTTTGTAAGGCTCTGGTGAGATAAGCTCGGGCTTCGAGGTTGGAAAGGCTTCCGTGTATGGGAAGACGACGAGGTGGCGTTGCTCGTGACCGTTGCCAAACTCACGGCACTTGATCAGATCGCGCCATGCCCTGCAAACGGCCTTGCACTCGATAATGCTCGGGACAGGGAGCCTTGAGAGGATGTTTATGGCGACATCTCGTGGCAGCTTCCCAAACAAATCCATAATATATCACACCTGCAAATAAACATCAATACATCAACAAATATAAATTGAATAGGAAAAAGTATTTCAACTTAAATTCTCAACCTAATGTACATACAGAGTAATAGATGGCATCAAATTATGAGAATTTTGCAATAGAAACACTGATTAATCTAGCAAATATGAGTTACAAGGCATAGAAAGCTAGATAAAGAAGAGAGATAATTAACCCATTGTTACTGCAACCATGAAGCAGTTATGATTAACATTAAACCACATATATCTTGAACAAAAGCAAGTGAAACAGATCATTATCACATTAATAATTAATAAGTAAAACTATAGGAGGAAGAAAAAAAAAAGTTTAAATAAAACTAGTAAAGGCAGCATATTTACTTGAACATTCCACTTGAAATATCCATACAATTCTTCACACACCAAAATTGGCTGCAAAATTAACATCATGTGTATATATCATATTTTTATGCAAAACCCCAATATTCATATTCATTATTGAGATCCAAAATTCCAGCTACCGACCATTCTGCAATTCAAGTAATATATGTGAATTCGTGCTAAATTCTTTCGGTAAATTTACAAAAAACAATGAGACAAAAGATACATACCCTTTCGATCTTTCTTCTCAACAGAGATTTTCGAGGGTGAAGTTTAGACGCATCGAAGAAGAAGAAGAAGAAGTTAGGGATTTGTGTTTCTTGTTTTCTGTTTTGTATTTTATTTCATTATTTATTGATAGTTTTGTTCAATTGGGCCTAGAATAATGTTGGATTCTCAGCAAAATAAAATAGTTGGGCTTTTAGTAGATGTGTATCATGTCTTAACCCATATTTATAATTTTTTGTTTATAAGCCTTAATTTTATCGGTTTAACTCCATTTTTTGAGAAGTAACAATAAATAAATAAATATATTATAAAGTAGTCCAAGATCAGACACCGTAGAAAACAAAGTAGGATAAAAGGATAAATGATGGAAGCTCCAATAAAATACGTAAGATAAAAGAATAAAGGATGGAAACTTCAGTACCTTTGAAACGATCCCTACCGTAGACAAGACGAAGCTCCTACGATCCAAAGAGCAACTCGAATCAACAACACGGGAGCGATGAACAACGCTAAAAACAGGGTGAATAATCGTTTGATATGTCGATAAGAACTAACTTGACAAATCAAAAAAAATTCGAAAACTCTAAAGAGAAAATTAAACTCACGGGAAAAATAATATTGATCAAAGTAGCAAGCCCTATATATAGAGGCTTAAAAAATACCACTAGTCCTTTTGAAATAAGGAAAACTAATCCTAAAAAGAACAATATCTATTAGGAAACTAACTAATATAGCATTAAACTATAAGAAATAAGATCTCTTTCAATTAAGGAAAATTTAAAAAAAAAATATGGCCCTCACATGCCATAAATTAAGCCCATTCACCATAAATCATGACCATGTTTTAATTTGTCATCACTAATTTGTCGAATAATTCTGAAAATAATTGTTTCTATTATGCTTAAATTGAGTTGTTAATTAAGTGCTTAGATTTAGTCCAAAATCATAGAAAGGACGTATATTAGGAATGCAAACAAATAATTAATGTTTGAATCAGTTCAAATATAAACAGACAAACCCTTAACCATTGCTTAAATATACCCATATTTACTATCTTTGGACCCCATTTCTATCATAGAACTTGAGAAGAATAACCTCAGTTAAATATCCAAAAAATTTAAGGATATTTTTTTTTTCACATATACATTAAAAATAATTCCAACAATTTTAGAAAAATATATATACTACCATCAACCTATACTTTTTTCTCACAATTTCAAGATTCTCTTAATTTTGAACTTATAAAGTTTGAAAAATCCTCAATTAAACCGTTTAAAGAATTCAAGCCAAAACATTATTTTTTAGTAGTTGGAATGATATGTCAATTCGTTATGAGCTTTGATTAAGCACACAATAGAAATGAGATAAGATTATGATTTAAGCTCAAAATGGCATCGTTTACAACTTCACATAATCTTTGTACTCGAGGAAAAAAAATCAAGGAAAGTATTAATTGCAAAAGTTAAAAGAATTTCAAAGATAAATAATGAATAACAAAAGATAGGTGGATAAAATTAATCAAAACAAGAGAACATCCTCGTCCACAAGCAAGGTCTTGAGCGGAACAAAGTTTGGGGTATAGACAGCTGCACGAGGATAATCAAATCTACTATACGAGCAGCTGGAGGGGTATAAACGTCTAATCTTCATTCCATGACTATCCTTACTACTCGAGTAGTAATATATGTTTGGGTAGGTTCTAGTGCCCAACAAGATCTCATTCCAATTATCATCTTCCCACACTTTGATTGGGAAAAGAAAACCAATACCACAACTTCCACCAACACCAAGATCTTCACCTATCACAAGTTTCTTACTCCAATCCCCTATCTCGGTCGCACGACCACCGTATGAGTCGCACAGACACAGGCGCTCGTCCAAACGACACAAGCTCCAGTAAGAATTATATAAGCTCCTATAAGAAAGATGGAGGTCTCAACGGGGAGGAGGAGCGGAGAAGGAGGTGAAAGCCTCAGTTTCGAGATCAAAGCACGAGATCTCGGTTGGCATTGGGCTCTCGGGAGGATCCAGCCAATAAAGATTTCCTCCCACCAATTCGCATTCCGTGTTCCACTTATTGTAACGGAGCCCGGGCCAGGAGACGGGAACGGTCCTCCACTCCCCCGTCGTGCCTAGAGTGTATACCCGACATTCAGATTGGGAGATCCACGCTACCTGTTGTAACGGAATAGGTTAGATTAAGAGGGGCACGACATCAACAAATATAAATTGAAATATTCACACTATATGAACCTATATGAATGTTTTCAATGATTCTCGAGTGTTACGATCAGATAAAACTAATTAACTGACTATCAATACTATGACAACAAATGATGAGAATTCACATACATCAACAAATATAAATTGAAATCTTCCACAGTATATAAACCTATATGAATGTTTTTAATGATTCCCGAGTGTTATAATCGGATAAAACTAATTAACTGGTCATCAATACTATGGGATCAAATGATGAGAATTGACAATAGAAACACTGATTAATCTGGCAAGTATGTGTAGTTTCCATCAGTTCTAAAAGCCTATAAAAAAAAATTAACGATATACGACAATCACAAAGATTGAATTCAACATTTACAAGGCATAGAAAGCTAGATAAAGCAGAGAAATAATCAAACCACAGTTATCTTCAACAAAAGCATATCATGATCACACCAATAAGTAAAAACTAGAGAAGCAAGAAAAAAAGGTTCAAATCAAACTAGTGAAGCAATAAAAAAATCGTACCACCTTATTTGGCCCGCATGTAATCATCCATTTGCTTGATTATTAATCAAGCCACAATTTGGATTGATTATCAAACCTTCAATTCATAATGCAAAATTACAAAATTACCCTTACTATTAAGTTTCTTTTAGTCATAATCAAGCACAATGAATTGGATTGAAAGGGCAATTTTGATATTATGCAATATTTTGGTCATGATCAAATAATTTATCATACCTCACAATCAAACAAGCCAACCATATGATTAATAATCCAATCCTCATTTATCATATCAATCTAATTTATCCTGTTCACACATTTTTATATAAATTATTTTTCTGTAAAAGTTAATGCTAAATTCAGTATATAAATTATGTACCTTTTCTATTGTGAAGTGTGAAGACTGTTCAGTTTCTACTCTACTTCTAATATCAATACAAACAATTTTGCCACCAAAATTGGCTGCAAAATAAACGTCCAATTCAGACTCCTGAATTGCATGATAAGAGTTTGACAGCAGATTTTGTTATTGCATTCAATTTTAGATGATAAAAAAAATATGCTTGTAACATATGTTTATGCAAAACTCCAATTACAATGAAATACATTAAAAAAACTCCCTACCATGGCAATTCAATGAAACAAAATAATACAAACAAAAAAAGGCGACCTGCTTCATAAGATTGCTTTGTCTGTCTATAAACAAAGATATATTCATAATCAAAATTCAGGAAATATTCAAATTATTGAGATCCAAATTATTGCTTTGCGTTAGGCCGGCCTAACGTTACGCCAATTGTTCGTCGCTCCTATTCTAAGCCATGAGTCGAGCGAGGGGGAGCCGAAGGCGAACCCAGAGCGAGCCATAAAAGCATAATAGTTGCCGGTTTCATTATCTATATATTAATTATCGAAGCCGAAGGTGGAGCCGTTTATTGTTTGCCGTCCGCTATTATTATTGCCGGTCTCATTATTTATATATTAATTGGGTCGGGCCTAACGTAAATAAGACGCACTCAGTATATATTGATAGTTTGTTTAATTGGGCAAAAGTTTAGTTTAGAATAGTGTTGGATTTTCAGCAAAAAAGAAATAGTGGGCCTTTTTTGTAGATGTGTATCATGTCTTGGCCCATATTTATAATTTTTTGTATGGCTCTATTTGTAGACCTTAACTTTTATCGGTCGAGCTCACTTTTGAAAAATATAATACTCCATCCATCCCATTAAATATGGAATCACGGTCATTTTGGGTTGTCCCATTAATGATGGCATAAGCCAAGAAAAGAAATAAATAAGCCTTAAAAAATTAGTCAACAAAAATAGATACACCACATAAAAACACCACTTTCTTAATCTCCGAAAAGCATGATGTCATGTTTAATGGGACGGAGGAAGATAGTATCATATGTATAGCCCCAAACTTTGAAGAACATCTTACAACATCATGTTTTCTCGGATCAGGATGTAAAATTTTCCTTAGACGATCCATTTTTTATCACTTTTTGCTCCGATTATGGATAATATTATCATGGAGAGTTGGCCTGATAATATATTTCTCCGTCTTTTCTTATTCCTTATTTTTTAATACAACCAAAGAAAACAGCACTCTCCAAATAATATAAAATACAGTAAGAAAATAAAATTACAATATTTAGGGAAGGTGAAAAAAAAAAATAGTGGGAGCATTAAAAGCGTGAATCAATGGGGAATTAATTAGTGGGTCTGTTTGGTGCATTATTTGTAACCCGACAAACCCTTAACCATTGCTTAATTATACCCATATTTACTATTTTTGGACCCCATTTATATCATCAAACTCATCATCACCTTCATTTACTTACCTCCCCCCTACTATTTGCTAGGGCCCCCTCTATATATGTGTGGGCCCCACCTCTTTCTGACACCAACGACGTCGTTGTACCTGAGTTTTTTGATTGATGAAGAGTAAGGAGTTTTGTTCGAACAATCGAATCGATCTGAATAAAATGTGTGTGTGATGGGTTTCGAAGTAGTCGCCTTCTCGAGTTGTAGTGAGTCTTGATTTACAATGAGATGGTCGGAATTCAGATCTAAATTCATATCCAATGACTTTTTTTATCAGAAAAATAAGTATATAAAAGAGGTACCAAACACGAACCAATTACAAAGATGTAAGGGAGTCTTTAAGACTCTTGTTCGACCAATTGACGAAACTATCATCAATAGAATTTCCTCCTCTAATCGTCACCCAGCTCCAGAACCTACATCCAATTTCTTCCTCGATCCTCTTATGATCCCATGAGCCGTTATGAAAGGTCACCTTATTAGAATTAGTTATAACTTCAAATACTGGAAAAACTGGTGTCACGATTACGTTTTTTTATAAGTAGGAATAATCACGGGTATGACTACTTCTGATTTTATTAGGGGCATATATGGAATGGCTTCTATGATCACAACAACAATGACGTCACTAGTATGAGCATATATATTTGTGGTTACTAGCTCCTACGGTTTGAGCACACGTCAATTTTCGAACCAGACTGTTATCAACTGCATTTAAATGGGTTTGAGGTCGATATATATATGAATTTGAAATTAGATCTTGATCTATCTTGAGATGATCATATCGTAAGACGATCTCACACAAAAATTTGAGATAGTCGACATATTAGTTTTTTGGCTTGTAAATTCTCCACGTGAATAACATTTTGGAATTTTTTTGTGGTAAATAGGAGAATGAATTTATTTATATGTATCGTAGTACTTGTACAAATAATGAGCATAAATAGTGAAATTGGCGTGGTGGAAACCAAATTCGTTTTTAAATTTTTAGTTAAAAATAGCAATTGGTTTTCATTCAAGTCGATACAACCTATATCTCCTCTTTTAATATTAGTTACTAATTCGGGCAATTGACCAGGTTCAGTTCAGTCAACAAAATTTAATATACGTCGTAAAATGTGATAATAAATATTATTTTACGATGCAGTAATCATATTTAGGGGCAATTAAGTGATCGTTAACTTGCTTATTGTTTTCATTATCTCTCGAAATGTAAACAAATATTAATAAATTATCGTAGAGGATTTTTTTTAATTTTTTTGGCATGAGAGCTTCCACCTCGACTTTCCACGTTGGCCATTTTCATTATCACATTATTGTAATTTTTTAGTCACAGTTTACATATGTTCAACTGGACTGATTCAAATTTCCTATTTATTCGATAAACTTAGAGGAGATTTGTGCAATTAATTACGCTTCATCGTCGGAATTTGTGCAATAATTCCACCCAAAATAATAGGCTTGTAACTAGTAATTCATAAAATCAAATTATAGTAATGATGGGCAATGGCTATTAAGTGTTAGTTAATTAAGTATTAAAAGGGCTTGATTTAATTAATTGCCACCAACATTCGGCAAATCCCCCACCATTGGGGGGTTTTTTTGGGGTTTATTGAATTAATTAATATATCTTTGCCAATACTAAGTCAAATTTTCAATTGTTAGTCAAATTTGAAATAATTATAATATATTGATGGTTCCCCAATTAAGCAAAGTTTGCCTCGTGGTTGCCCTTTTGAGATGCGTGCTTTTTTCCCCGAGGTTGTAATTAAATAATGCGTTGATCATTATTTTGAGCACTAATATAGTAATATGTTATATGCATATTTACTTAATTAAATCTAATTGTGGGTAAACAAATTAGGATGTTAACTATTAGCATATTTACGTGACTTATCAAAACGGTAGGTGATGTATTGATGCATCCCACTTGTTGGTGGGTAGGAAATAAAAGTTTGAACAATTTATGATATAATTGCAATTTATTATATATTCTTTTATCTAGGAGTACTAAATAAGTACAAGAACTCAATGTTTATTAATTAAATTCGCACTTATTGTTTTTTGTTAATAAAATCATGCATTTTACCTCAATTAAAAAAAAAAGTTCAAATGAAACGAGGAAATTGGGATTAAAAAATAAAGGTCAGTTAACAACGTAGTTAAAGGTTAATGGGGATTGGCTGGTCAAATATTTGAGGTCCAAATTGTCAATGAACACTCCTTTAAACCCCACTATAGCTAGTAAGTGATAGAATTTGTGACTCATTAAAATAATACATTTTCGAATCTCTGAGTATTTTTATACACATACAGTGTATATTATTAATTAAAAGTTGATAGATATAAGGGGAATTAATATAATTTCCACGATTCAAAATTTTAAGATATGTTTGTAAATAAAATTATGAACAATGTACTTACTTAGTTTGACCTTAAAAAGATACTCTGCCTCGTGCCGACTGCAATTTTTCGATGATCCATCAAATCAAATCTTATATATAAAAGTAAAAGGGAAAAAGAAAAAGTGTAGTATATCACAGACTAAAAGAAAATCACATTAAAAATAAATAAAAAATTAAATGCGACAAATCTCCGAATTAATACACAAATAAAATCTTTGAAACATTTATAACCTTCAATAGGTAGTTGGGTCGATTATAATAAGATTGATTGGCTATGAAGTCTATGTTTCCTAATATATATTCTCCCCATATTTTTTTGTACATTTATTTATTAAGAAAATTATTATAATTTTATTTTTTTTAAAATTGAAAGCGATGCAGAGAACCTCGAAGAAGGTGAAGTAGTCTGGAATTCTGGTCATTTTTCTGGGGCTTTCTTTCTCCAACTCCACAATAATAATTGTGCAGAAAATTTAAATTAATTAATTAAATTTTTTGGGTGTGAGAGTCAGAACTCTGCTACAATTTCCGATGCAGTCAGTACTACTACTACTCTGGAATGTGGGATTTCCCATAAATGTTCGATTTCTCACTTTTTCACCCCTCTCATTTCTCATATTTACCATGGTATAAAAAGTGAAAAAGTGGTAATTAAGCTTAAATATACACAAATTTTTACAACATTTTTGATTTTATATATAAATTAAAAATTATTATACTCAAGTATACGAATTCTAATTGTGTTCTGATTTTAACAAGACTTTTAAATAAAAATTATAATTTTAAACACAATTATCTCTAAATAAATAATTTTTTAATAATTAAATAATACATAAATTTAAAGATAATGTCACAAAAAATAACACCGTTTTATGTCTAGCTAAACCAGATCACCTAGCCACAAGGTATTAATTTGCCATTGTGACTCGTGAGATTATTATTTTGTCATATAAGATTCAGATTGCTTGAATTATTTGAAGGAATAATTTTTAATGTGTAGTAAAACCATAATTTTTTTTTTTTGTATTTAGGTGTAATTATGCTATTGAAAAATTAGGACGATGTCATTTTGGTGTAAAGAAAATAAAATTTTGAAATTACATAGCTTTTAAAATATTTATTTTTATATACATGTAATTTTCACGCAAAAATCCGTGACGATTCTACTTTTTATTTTCGTGTAACGATTTTTTTTATTATTATCATTTTTTGGGTATTTTTCAAATTAATTGGTCAAAAATTGACAAGTTTGTGATATAACTAGTTAACTACAACACTAACGAAAAATTTAAATATATTCAATATCCGACCTACTTTATTTTATTTGTACGATTGCAATCACACTTGGCATAGTGTATCATTGCATAGTGAGTATTTTTTATTTTATTTTTTTGAGATAATATCATTGTAAAGCATGTTGGTATGGGGTGGAAGTGGGATATCCATTTTTATCAAAGTTGGATTTTAATTTGATGAAACAAGTGGTTAAAGTTGGTAGTGAGATGTGGTCATAAAAAATAGGCTAAAACCTGATATTTGGCATGGGTCTATTCCATCTTGTGAGATGTAACTCCCACCAAATCAAATATAAGTGAGCTGCAGCTTTCTACCATGATTTACATCTCGATTATGTCTAGTCAATTTCTCATATTTGTATATTGCAATTTAATGTTCTGATTTTTAACGTTTATCATCAATCATCTTTCCACATGCACCTTAAACAATTTGGGTATTCAACACTTTCCAAATTTATGATACACTCGATTATTTCGTATAAAATTTATGGGTTTTATGTTATGCGTAGTAACAATGGTTATTAGCAAGAAAACTTGCAAGTGTCAAATGAATTGGGATATATTTTTTTTTATAACTTCTTAATATTACAAAAGTTGTAAAATTATCGGAATTTTATATCGCTATAGAAAAGCAATCGTCACCCTACCAAATTAAACATAAAATTTTTAAATAAATAAATATCATTTTAAATCCCAAACTTTTTTATATTAATTTTTCAATTAAAAAAAAATTGATGTGGCTCATACGATTGCCACAATTTTCTAACATTATTTTTTCATAAACTCATGACGGGAACGACATCTTTTGTACCTTACAAACATAAAAATGGGGTCTTACAAAATGGACAAAGGGCACGCAATTGATATATATAATATTGATGGTTCAGAGTTTAAAAAAATATTCTTAATAGTTCAAGGTATAATTGATATCGTCAAAATAATTTATATTTTATATAGTGATACGTATCTTGTTTGAAATTCACACTTTGAAATATTCTCGCACCTAAAATGTAGTAACTATCAATTTCAACAAAAGATATTGAAATCTCCAACCAAAGTAGATTGTAATTGTAATTTGTAGGTGAAGTGGCGATCTGTTCACTACTATCAGATAGATTGTTAATAAAATTTATATGAGTGATGTATTTTCAATAAAGTCAAATGTAAGATATATTATATATATATAGATTAGACCTGAGATGTGAAATTGATCAACAAAATTCAAATCTTAAGACCATCATTAGCCCAAAGATTAGTCGAAAAAGGGACACAAATGATGGAGAGCGAAGAAAATAATTTATTTTTGCCCTTAAAAGTCTAAATTCAGATGGCACAGTTTGTAATATTTACTACTCCCTCCCATTCTAATTAAAGATTGTTTCACTACTTTACATTAATTTTACATTACAAGACAGTTTAATTTTATATACCACAATTCACCTCGTTATTAAGGAGGCATTATTTCCTTCTCTTATGCAGACTTAATTTCATTATTTTTTAGGTGATACAACTCATATTTAATTCATTATTGTATTAACCTCATTTAGAGAAAAATATTACTATTGAAAAAAAAAAAATACAAAAGTGAAGCGTCTTACCAACATACTGCATTTCGTCGTCTGAATTAACCTCATTAAACGAGGTTAATATAGGTGAAAAAAACCTTCACTAAATATGAAACGACCTATATTTTAAATGGAAGGGAGTACAAACTAGTATTTTATCAGCACAATTCACGAATTTCATGATGTAATAATATACCCCACATCCTCACGTGAGACTTTCTGAAATACTATAAAATACCCATAAAAATATGTGCACGACTGCTTAAATTAAATTACGAGCTACCAAATTGGATTATAAAAAATTAAATTCAAAGGACACAACCGTAATATTTAAAAGAAAAATGTATTAAATGTAGCTAGCCATTTTTCCAAGAAGGAAAACCTTCACATACTTAAAAAAGAATTTTCAATTTTCAAGAGAGGAAGAAAAGTAACGTAGTCGGCAGGGGACTTTTAATAGTATTTTACTACTATTATACTTCTAGTCTTCTACCCATTTTTTTATTTCAATAAAATAAATCACGACTATAGTATTAATTTTTTTTACATAGTCCTTCCCACACATGCTACAAAATTTAGTCAAAGATTTCTCATAGACCCATTTTTCTCATTCTCTCTCTCTCTAGAAATTACGTTGGTCTCTGCCATTCCCCACGTTACTTTGCTCCTATAAATACACCCACTAATTTCATCATTTTTTCTCCCTCACCACACATCACTTCTCCTCACCTCTTTCCCTTTTTTCACACACACATCCACACGTATGTGTGCGTGTGCGTGGAAATTCGTCGAAAAATTCGTCGAATTCCATGCATGCAGGGTTCAATTATGACTCGATTCGAGTATGGAAAGCCCGTAAAGCTCAGGAGGGATAGCGCCGTCGCAGATCTCGATTTCCGGGAGGTGGCGGCGCTTTTGGATCTCGATTGATTGGTGGCGCTATCCATCCTGAGTTTTATGGGTTTCTTTTTCCGTACTTTATCTTTATTTAATTAGTTAGTTAGTTAATTAATTATTTAATTATTAGTATTATAAATTAATGAGGTGGGGTTAATTATTAACGTGGTACATTTTTAGTTATTGGGTTTTGACTAGTTCAATTATTTATTTGTGTGATTATTTAATTTATTTCATTTGCAGGAAATGCTGCTACTGACAGGTGGGGGTACCTTGTGTGAGGGAGTTAATGAGTTTGTACCTTTTATGTTTTATTTTCTATTGGTGGATATTCATCTACTCCAATGCAGGATATTTAATTTGTATATTTAGATTTTTTTACGAATTTTGGAAAATTTTGACGTTGTGTTTGTGTATATACGAATACGATAATTTAATATGTTTATTTAGTATTGGTGGATATTCATCTACTCCAATGCCAGGGTATTTAATTTGTCTATTTAGAATTTTTACGAATTTTGGAAAATTTTGACGTTGTGTTTGTGTTATTGTGTATATACGATAATTTATTTATTTGATGTGGAAGATGTTTAAAGTGGCCATAAAAATAGGGTTATTTTTTTGCACCAACTCCTATTGCACACTGACTACTAAACTATGCAAAGATACTCGTTGAATTGATGTTACCTAAATGAACTCGATTAATTATTATTATTATTAATATTATCATTGTAGTAAATAATACCATTATTATTATTCTGGCACCTTTTTAGATAAAAATGGACAACTTGTATGTGGCGTCGGTGGGATTTAAATTTACTTAGTTGGTGATTACATATGTTTTCATGCAAATTAATCTCCTTGATTTGATGTAGAGAAATTGCGGCTTGGTCGAAAAACTCTTAATTTAAGAGGACAATGAAATTATTTAAATAATGGTGGATATTAATTCGCATTTATTAATGCTTAGCATTCTGTTTCTCTACTCTAAAAAGCACGCTCGTATTTTTTTTTTTTTTGACCAAATTTATGGATATATAATAAATATATGACTAGATATATGAAAAATTCATATAGTTATTAATTATGAGAATTTACTCTATTATGGAGTATAATTTATATATATGTCTGTAATTTGTTCGTACATGTTTAATACATGAAGGGATTGTGTAGTAATTTTACAAAAAGTTGGGGTCTCTTTGGTGATTTATAGTCGAATTGTGAGGAAGGTAGCTTTCACAAAATTTGGACTCATTTGGTTATTTAGTTAAATGTCAAGACATCGAGATAGGATGTAAGTCGCGCTTTATAATTATAGGTAATGATTATTGGAATATTATTTTTCCCATTATCATCAAATCAATGCATGCGAATTATTGTATAGTATTTAGCAAGTACTTATATTTGTGTGGAATTTAGATGGGTTAATTAATTGCCGACGAATGCACAAACCAACGTTACCATTGCATTTTTTATGTTTTATTTGAAATATTGCACTAATGTCATCATATTTTATTTAGAGACATCAAAGCAATCTTTCAAAGATCGATCTCGTTATAATTGCAAAAGAAAAAAGAATGGTGCATAATTGAAAATTAACACTTTCAAATTTTGCACTTTGCCCGTGAAGCAAGATGGGAACCCACAAAATACATCTAAGTCGTTTTAAATAGGAACAAAAAATAGTAAATCAAATATATTATATTTATGTTTTTTCTTTGATAACATCATTATTTTTGTCATTTTTATTTTAGGACATTTAGTTAGGTGGGTAGGTACAAGGAATCTGCTTTATGGAAAATCATACAATTGGATTGATACCCAATTCATACAATTGGTGAGTCTTATCTTGCTAGTGAATGTAGATAGCTTTCCAATTTCAAGTAAGAATTATGTTTATTTTAGTGTACATGCCAACTCGTGCTAGGTTCCCTTCACTTTCTTGTTTTTTGTTGTTTACTATTGTGACATTCACCAAACATGGATAAAGAATAGTATTTTGTTTTCATTTACTTATGATTTGATAAATACGTGGTTGATACTGGATATGTTGTATATATTGTTTTGTATTGATTACTACTTTATTCTTAATGGAAAGTTAGGCATATTTGATTCAGGAATACGATCTTCGATGTGGATTTTTGCAGGTGAACTGATCATTCGTGACGACATTATTTATGACTAGAGGTGTCAGACGACTCGGTAGTCTGGAAATGATCCATCTGGTCTTTGGAATTTGAAAACGATATGTGTCATGTCGGATTGTGATATACAGTTTTAGACTGATAGACTTTTTTTTTTCCGGACTGTCTCGAATTACCCATGTGGTTCGATAGCCTAGACCTGGCCAGACATGATAGTTTGATAGCTCTATTTATATTAATGCAATATTACAATTGAGTTAAAATACATAGAAGATTTTGTATCGAAAGCTTATTAAGTCATCAACACTTCACCATTGTCTCCCATCTAAAAAAGAAACATATATAATTATTTGAAATATTAATTTAATTTTGCTATTACTATTTACTAGTCCTGTATATAGCTGTTGGGCCTGAATATTTCTGGCCCAATCTAAATTCAGAGGCCCAATTAGTTCGAATAATAGACAAGCGTAAAAAGTTATTGGGCTTTAATTTTTCAACCCAACTAAGAAAAAAAGGTTTCAATATTTAATTTCACTTTATTTCACAAGAAGTTTTTTTTTTTACATTTATTTTTTGGAAGAATTATGGAACATAGAATTTCACTATAATAAAAACTCATAATTAAAATATTATTGTACATCGCAATAATATAAAAATTAAATCAATTATTATAATTAGGAGCGAATAGATAGACTAGAACATATTGTACCAAATAATTTCGGAAATTAAATATTTTTCTGAGAGGGAAATTAAATAATTAATTAATGTTACTTTTTGTGGCTTAATCAGCTCCGAGTAGTTCCAGCAAAAGTGGGAGATATTTTACAACTGAGCTCTTATCACAGCCATTGAAAAATTTCATCACAAAACACTCTGTTTCAATCTTAAAGTAGAGATTAATCCAACCAAAACTGCGAGATTCTTCGTGGCGGATTCAGCGATGGCGTTTGGTGTTGCTGCGCAGCACCATCTCCACAATATCTTCTCCATTCACGCAAATTCCTGCTCCAGCTCCAATTCCTACTCCAATCTTCACTCGCCGATTCACTACAGGTGTTCGACGAAATGCGCCAATGGTTATAGCTCGATTCGATTTCGAACTGCCATAAAAGCATCAGCTAACAAAAATTCGAGCACTATACCGGAGAAGCCGAAGCCGCCGGTTGAAGGAAATCCGGTCGATGATGATGATGATGATTCGGATCGGAATTCGCTCTCCTTCGTTATGCATCGTATTCGGTAGTTATTTTAATTTGTTTACTATTTGATGAGTTTAATTTAGTTATGTTACGCCTGGCATTTGAATTGGAATTCAGTGGAAAAAATCTCAGGAATTCGATAGTTTGTTTATGCTGTTGAGATATACATTAGTCGGAGACTGTCTCGAGAAATTATTTCGTTTTTGATAGCCTTCAATCACTTCTTCGAAGTCCACATTGTTCGTTAATTGCACTATGATCGTTCAGTTATTTTAATTTTTTGTAGTATTTGATGATTTTAATTATGTTTTGCCTGGCATTTGAGTTGGAATTTAGTGGAGAAAATTTCAGGAATTCGTTAGTCTGTTTCTGCTGTTGAGATATACATTAATCCGAGACTGTGTCTAGAAATTATTTCGTTTTTGATAGCCTTCAATTACTTCTTCGAAGTTTACATTGTTCGTTAATTTGCATTGTTATATTGTAGGGCTGGATTCAGACTAGATGCACTTGGTGTGGAGATTCTATCCATTGCAGTTCCTGCAGCTCTGGCTCTTGCAGCTGATCCGATTACTTCACTTGTCGATACTGGTTTCGTTGGTCATATAGGTAATTTCGATGATTGATTCGACATTTGGTGTTTCGTTGCTTATCCTGTCTTCATCTAGCCAGCTTGCTTTGGATTGCATATAATAATATATAGGCTGCATTTTCAAAGCCATCTGAAATTTGCGAGTTACATCTCTCCCTTTCCTTTTGTATATGAACTATATCAATTTTGGAACATCCAGCATTCTAATTCCTGTTAAACTATTTGTGTCGGATGGTTCTTAATATGCCATTAGTTAGTATTCTTGCTTAGGTTGTCGTTAGGATGCCTTTGTTTATTTTCAATTAAACAGATGAATTCTTATCTGTGGAGTGTGGAGTGCTCAAGTCCTCGATATGCAAGACTTAACTTTATCTGTCATGTTATTCAGGATCTGCTGAACTGGCTGCAGTTGGTGTGTCGGGTGCTGTTTTCAACCTTGTTTCTAAACTATTTAATGTCCCGTTGCTCAATGTCACAACGTCCTTCGTCGCTGAAGAGCAGGCGTCTGCATTAAAGGCTGCTGGAGGTACTATTTCTATCAGTGCATTTATCTTGCATAATAGTTATTGTTTTAATAATTAGGCCGCTTTTTCATCTTGTAACAATTCCACCCTCTTATGCTTTTCGGTTCTCTTTTCGTTTTATTGCCTGCAGACCAACGAAACAAGATATTTCTTCCTTCAGTATCAAATGCTATAATACTTGCTGCTGGCCTTGGCATCATAGAAGCTGTTGCGCTCTTCGTGGGCTCAAGCTTTTTAATGGATACCATGGGTATACCTGTTGTATGTCTTTTTTTAGCTAATCAAAAACTCTGCACGAACATCTATTTTGGGTCCTATATCTCTCTATATTTTCATTTAAGCAAAGTACTTTTGATAGTTGTTACATGTAAGTTGAATTCTTTGTACAAGGATTGTCTAAACAGAAGTAATTGAATAAGAATTATATATGCATTTCCATAGGACCCTTCTGTTAGCAAGATCAACTTAGGCACATATTTCTCATGACAATGTTGATGATCTCCGTTAGAATACTTGATATATCCGTCTTCATTATGACTAAGGACATGCACAAAATAAAGTCTGTGGCAGAATACTTGATTATATCTGTCTTCATTGGCCACTTTTTTATTTCCTAAGCCGTAACACCATGGACGGTGCATTCTTCTGCTTGATTATTCGAGATTTTTTTATCAACTTTTCAAGCAGAATGTATGGTTAACCTCACTCATATTTGGCCTACTACAGGACTCACCAATGCGTGTGCCAGCTGAACAATTTCTTGCACTAAGGGCCTTTGGTGCTCCACCAATTGTTGTAGCTCTAGCTGCGCAAGGAACTTTTCGTGGATTCAAGGATACAAAGACGCCTTTGTATGCTGTTGGCAAGTATTACAACCAAATAGTTTTGTTACATGCTACAACTGCTTTTTTTAAAAGCATTCATTATGAAGTATCTGATGCTAACACTGACTACGGATAATTGCACATAGACTTGGAGGACTTTACTCTGGTTATAGATTGTCAACTTAACTCCTTATGCATTAAAGTCTTACTTTGGGATTGTAACCTGATTACTTGACCTACTGAAATTTTAATTAGATTGTGAATATGAGTTGCCTAACAAATTCACCCACTTCTCATCTAGAATAATTAATTATTTTACTTGAAATAAAGTGGTCCTCTGACAAATTGAAAGTAGAGGTGGGGAACAATTTGACCCCGGACCTTCCTATCTAGTTGAGTGACCAAGAGTGAGCTCTTCTAGCAGGAGTTGATAAAGGAATTAATGCTTTTACTATGATTCAGTGACTTCTGCATTTTAATTTGTCTCGAATTATGAGCCAAAAGCAAAAACTATTCTTATCTCTATTATACCTAAAGTTATGTTCTACCTTTTTCAGGAGCTGGTAATTTACTCAATGCACTACTGGATCTAATCTTAATATTTTACTTCGGATTTGGCATTAGTGGTGCTGCCATTGCTACTGTGACTTCTGAGTACGTCAGATGTGGTAAAACTATCACTATATTTGCATCAAACATAGTATGCATGTTAAAAAAAAAAAAGAATTTTCTTGAGCTCACATGAACTCAATGTATGTCTGTAACAGGTACCTGATAGCTCTGATACTTCTGTGGAAGCTGAGTGACAAATTGCTGCTTGTTACTCCAAGTATTAGTGGGCAGAAGGTTGCTAAGTATCTTAAATCTGGTAATTCTCTTATGAGTGTGCAGATCAATGGTTATATTATATGGTGCTTGACGTCTAGTAACGCAAAGTATATATATTCCAATCATGTCTTACAAGTATCAAAAGCCAGTGAGAGATGCAATGAACCTCCATACTCTAAAGTTGAGACATAGCTTATCGTTTGATGATAAAAATTTGATCACAAGAACAAATAAAATCAGCATTATATTGGCACTTATAGTTCTGTGCCTGTGCTACACTAAAACCAGACAGAGATGCATTTTTGTTTCAATTAACATGAGTGAATATGTTTGGAGTTAAGCTCTTAGTTTCAATGCACAGGTGCCCTTCTGACTGGCAGAACGATAGCAGTCCTTACAATCACAACTCTAGCCACATCTATGGCAGCACGAGAAGGGCCCATACAAATGGCCGGCTTTCAGATATGTTTTGAAGTCTGGCTGGCTTTGTCTTTGCTAAATGATGCTTTAGCACTAGCTGGTCAGGTAACTAATTGATCTTCTCTGCTCTCTCTGTCTCGATTGTAACTAGCTAGCAGTATTTTGTTATTTTGCCTTAATTTCTTCATCTGTTGACATTGCTTGCAGACTCTCCTTGCTAGTGACTATTCCCAAGGGAACTATGGTCTGGCACGTCAGGTGACTTATAAAGTCCTACAGGTACTGAACATTGTTCTCAGTTTTGCATAATATGTGCGCGTGTGTTTGTATTACAACCAATATCTCTACTGATCAATGAGAGATTACCTCACTGATGTTCAATGCCTGTGACTTAAAACAGATCGGTTTAATAATGGGAGTAGCTTTGGCTGTAATTTTGTATCTTGGATTTGGTGCACTCTCCACTCTGTTTAGCACTGACGAAGAAGTTTTGGAGATTGCCAGAGCTGGAACCTTGGTGAGAATCTATCACTAGTGGAATAATTATAAACATTTTACTTTGATCATTTTTTATACATTAAAACAGTATCTAGTCTAGTTAATAATAGAGGCTTCACGAGGGAGAATGGAGTATGGCCTTCTAGCATGCTGATTAAATGCCCATATGTTTAGGGTAACATCATAAATTAGAAAAAAGACACAATGTTAAGGGCTTTTAGGTCTGCACCGTAATACGATTCTCAACTTAGTAGTAGTAAGTAGTAACAAGATTTAGCCGGCCAGTCTGAAAAAAAGATCATTCATTGGCCTCAAAGCAGAAGAGTCGTAGATCTATCTTAACACAAGTGTTATGAACAAGCTTTCCTACTGGAATAACTCACATATAGCCGATTGAATATAATATTGATTAAAGCTTTTCTAAACTTATTGTTAATGTCATTTTGGTACAGACTATCTGAAATTTATGAAATCACCAGCAACTAAACAATCTTTCACTAATAGTAGTATATATAAATTCAAAATTGCTCACTTCCCTTGATTATACAGTTTGTTGCTGCATCTCAACCGTTGAATGCTATTGCTTTTGTTCTTGACGGGCTATACTATGGGGTTTCAGACTTCGGATTCGCTGCATATTCCATGGTAATGCTGCAAATTACTCAATACTCGCCACTCATGGTTTCTAAGATACTAATTGGACCCTTGTTGTTTACCAGGTATTGGTTGCGTTGATCTCTTCAGCCTTCATACTCGTCGCTGCTCCTACATACGGCATTGCTGGCGTATGGGGCGGACTGTTTCTATTTATGGCCTTGCGAGTAGCCGCTGGAATCACCAGGTAAACTAACACAAATATATTCTAATCTATTAGTTCAACGAGCCCATGGCACTCGAAGGGTTTTGAGTTCCTCGTCGATTTCAGGATAAGCACCAGAACGGGACCATGGAGACTGCTGTTGTCTGATGCGGAGAAGGATAGTAGCACTTAAACCACTATAAACTGTCTCCAAAATCTTCGTGTCGTTAGACACCTTTCTCGACCGAATGAACATAGGAACGAGTAGCCAACCCCGAGTTCCTCCCTTCAGGGTGGCTCACCTGCAACAGCTGCTGAGCCAGGGGCGACGTATGATCATATACATATAGATTACTTCGAAATCCCTACTCGACTTACCACAATGCGATGAGACCAAGGCGCATTTGGGTGATCGTTCGAACGAGTAAGGACACGAGGTCCCTAACTGGGCACAGTTTGATACGACCATTTCGTGCAGTAGGGATTGAGTGAAAATATTGCAGTTTTTTATCTGTAAAGCCTTGATTCTTGTATCATTCAGCTTCTTGTAATTTTTTTTTCCTTCTAATTAATTAATTACATATGTTACAACATTGGACTGTATCGACTTAGATGCTACACTAGATGAAATATGTCGCATCTACACGAAAACGCCCAAATCAACGGTGGATGCACACCATGTCGATGCTACTAAGCTGTTGCCATATTGGTGCAGACTAACAATGGCAACAAATATTTAGGAATGCAGATATGAAATAAGCCCTAGTCTCCATAGATTTTGAATTTTTCTGATTCAAGTCCCAGAATTCGAGTTCATTACATAAACATGCTTACTAATATTGCCACATACCAACAACTAGGATACCTTAAGGGAGGAGCATAGAGACAGGTAATTCACAGTTCCGATTAGTTCCGATTCCGACATGTCGCGCTGCAACAAAAATATCCCTCCTTGAGCTTCCCAGGCAATCTACAAAATCCATAAAAGCAGGTTGAGTAAAATTTAAAATCAAATGAGTGTAACATGCAGTATGAAGAAAATTGGAGTTGGAACCAAAAATTTAGACAATCATATTAATGAGTTAGATTTCAGCCTTCTTCGAGGAGGATGAACTAAAACAACATGTCAGATATTCGACATGCATATTTTCTCGGGATTTGAAACGTTTTAACCATCACAATGTTGGTACAGGGAGGAAATGTATATAAGCCAATCAAAATGTTAGGGAAAAAAGGTTCCAAAATACATGAATGTTAAGTACAAATTGGGAAGAGAGCATAGCATAGCTTTCAATAATACATGAATGTTGGGACCTAACAATTGATAAAGAAAACAAAGAGAAAGCAAAACGCTGAGATATAAAGCAATCCAAGGAAACGAGGTAAAACTAAAATCTCGATTAAGAATCTCATAGGCTAAAGCATTTCGAACCCCCCTTTTCCACCCGTATATCACCACTAACATGTAAAAAACTCTTACTAGAGGATAAATGGAACTCAATATACTTGAATTCAACGACTAAATAGCTACTGTTTCGACACAACTAGCTGATGCAAGCTTTCAAAAATCTACCAGTTAAGGCCTGTTTCGACACTCTATGATCCTATGCTAAAAAATTCAAGATCAAATCTAATAGATTCGAGTTTCTCATATTCCCACGATATTTTCGTTCAAAACCACAAACTCTTGCTAATGGAAACAGAACTTAATATACTGGGACTCAAACAACTAAATAGCTACTGTTTCGACACAAATTAGCTGAGGCAAGCTTCCAAAATTCAACCATTTAAGGCCTATTTCGACACTCTATGATCCTATGCAGATTAATTCAAGATCAAATCTAATAGATTCGAGTTTCTCGTATTCCCACGATATTTTCGTTCATAACCACGACGCTGCCAAGCTGATTATTCCGAATCACACCAATTTACACATTCAATTCAATGGTATAACTACACTTACTACTAAAATGGCAAAAGCAATAAATCATAGCATTAGAGAAAATCCACAAACACAATTGAAGAAATTACCTAAACTATGAAAACAGATCACCACAAAAATCATGAAGAAATCATCAATCATCATTCCAAACCAGCAACTCTGCTCCTCAGCCTCATATTATGATTCTCCTGCACATCACAAAAACCCTCACAATTAATCCCCCCAAAAAAATCCCAAAACACTCAAAATTTCACCAATTCGATAAATTTGATCACCAATTCTCACCTGCAGTAGCACTTTCGCATTCGATTGCTCCACCAATTTCGACAAAGAATCGATCTTCGCCAGCATCTTATCGTACAAATCCTCCATCTCGGCGGTGTACGCCGCCTCGTTGCTCATCAATTTCCCGAGCCTTCCAATCGCAAACCCCTCCGCGCACAGATCCAGCTGCTTCTGATTCCTCAATTGGTCCCTCTTCCCAGCCAAGCTCTCGTCGATTTCATCCTCCACCATCGAATTCGGCCCCCTCACTTCGCAATCGAGCGCCGGAAACCGCACATTAGGGCTGAACGAGTCGTATTGGGACCGGAACGAGGGGCCGATGTTGACAATCGACAACGATTTAGCCTCGAATCCGCCGCATCTGAACTGGAAAACCTTGTATTCGTGCGTGTGGATGAGCTGATCGTGAAATGGAGTGGTGATTAGGAGGAATAGGGAGGGGCGGAGGGCGAGGGAGGAGTTTTGGGGGGTAATCGCGAGGGAGGGGGAATTTGAGAGGGAGAGGGCGGCGGAGGAGTCGGATAGGGAGGGGCGGAGGGGGGTTTTGCGGCGGGAGGAGAAGCGGCCGAGTAAGGAGGCGGAATTTGGGGGAATTTGGGGGAGGGGGAGGTGGGAGGGGAGGGAGAGGGAGGAGGTGATGGTGGCGATTAGGAGGGAATTGGGGGCGGAGGGGGAGGGGTGGTCGGAGAGTGGGGCGGAGGTGGAGACGGCGGCGTGGCCGAAGAGGTAGCCGTGGGTGTCGCCGGGGGAGGAGGAGGCGCGGTGGAGGAGGGAGGCGAGGGCGGCGCCGGTGATTTGGATCTTGTCGATCGGAAAATCGGCCATTGTTGGTTGCTTCGGTGCTACTGTGTGTGTGTGTGTGTGATTTTTGAAGTGATGAAAAATGAAAATTTGAAAATTGAAGAGTTTTTTTTTTTTTTTTTTAGTTGAGGCTGAATGTATTCAATTCATCATTGCTTTCATTTGTTTCGGTCTCTTTTCACAAATTAGGAAAGTGTGGTAAAACTGCAGTTGCTTTTCTGACTGATAATAATGTTTTTCGTGGTATAATTGAATTAATATAAGTATATAACCAAATTTCATTACTAAAAGAAGTTTGTATGATAAGTTGAGGCTGAATGTGTTCAACTCATCATTGCTTTGATTTTGTTTGTCTTTTTTTGTAAGGCGATCCAAGAAAATTTGAAAAATATAAGAATATATAATATCAAATTCGCTCAGAGTATAAAAACAATTTCATATGTAAAATTGCAAAACTTAAAAGTTAACTTTTAACCAAAATTGCAAATAATTTCTAAAACAAATTCAAATTCCATATTCATTAGGAAAACAAATTGTAAAACTTTCTACACGATAAATCATAATGATATTGTAAACAAGATATATTGGACAACCAAATACTTTAATTTCCCTTATTTCTATTACAAGCCTTAGCAAATAATAACTCGATTCAATTGTAACGTATAGAGGCCTCTATATACAAGCCAAAATAAATGAAGTAACACATCACATAACCAAGCCAAAACAACATACAACAAATGAATGAATGAAATAAATAGAAATAGAAAATATATGACTTCTCTTATGTATATATGCTTTCCTTTCTTTCCATCTCTTCACTCCTCTTTATCCGAACCCGCTCCGGCTTCATCAAAGGAAGCCGGTAAGCCCGCGTTTATTATCGAGTCGAGCCTTAATTCTTCGAGTTTTTGGAGCACGTCGGCCGCCCGAGGCCTCGCCTCGGGCGACGGATCGACGCAATGTAGGGCCAATTTCAGCACATTGAGCAGCTCCTCGCCGACGTCGGGCGCATCCCTCATTAGCTCGACGTCGAACACTTCGTTGGTCCACTCCTCCTTCACGATCGACGCCACCCATTGGGGGAGCTCGAGCCCGAGCCCATCACAAACCTCGCTCGGCGACTTCCCGGTGAGGAGCTCGAGCATGATCACCCCGAGCCCGTAGACGTCGCCCTTGGCCGTTGCGGTGGCATTGGCATCCTTCGCCTTGGCGAGCTCGGGAGCCCGATACCCTATCGAGCCAGAAGTGGTGGATACTGCATCCGGTGTCATGAGACGGGAGAGGCCCGTGTCGGCGATCAAGGGGTTAGCCTTTTCGTCGACGAGGATGTTCCCCGACGAGAGATTCCCGTGCACGAGGCTCTCGTCTCCGTGGAGGTGGCTCAGCCCCCGTGCCACCCCCGTGGCGATTCCCATCCTAGTAGGCCAGGGGATGGCGGTCTCCGGCCCCCGGCCGTGGAGGAACGAGGCGAGAGATCCGCGGGGAATGTAGTCGTAGACGAGGAGCTTCTCGCCTTTCGGGCCGATGTAGTAGGCTCGCAACGGGAGGACATTCGGGTGGCGGATCCTCCCGATCTGCGCCACCTCGATCTCGAACTCCTTTTTCGCCTTTGTCATCTTCTCCCGCAGCCTCTTCACCGCGACCTGGCTCGAATCCTCCATCGTGGCCCGGTAGGCCGTCCCGTACGCGCTTTTCCCCATTATCTCTGCGGACGCGCACAGCAGATCGTCGGCTGCGAAGACGAGAGGGCCGTCGAAATGGACCAGCTTCCCTCCGACTTCTCCCCCGGAATCGACCTCGCCTCCCCTGCCCTTCTCGTTCCGGCCTTCCATGGCCGCGTTCCTCCCGATCAAGCAGCAGAGAAGCACGCAGCACGTTATCAGCAGAACTACGAGAAGAGCGCCACCGGCTGCGATCAGAATAATGTCCCTCGTCCTCAAATTTCTACCTTGACGCCGCCTTTTACGTTCCTCTGAAGACGGGGCGGGTGAAGGTAGGTTTTGAGGTTCTTGAGAGGGGCATGTGGTCGAGCTGCTGTAGCCGCAGAGGTGCGCGTTCCCGACGAAGGAGCTCGAGTTGAACCTCAAGGCGAGAACAGACGGGACGGCGCCGGAGAGATCGTTGTAGGAGACATCAAACACAGTCAAATTCTGCATCTTAGCAAGGGAGATTGGAATCTGCCCTTTGAAAGTGTTGTTGCTCAAATCCAAAACAGAGAGATTGGTTAGTTTCCCTATTGAAGGTGGGATTAAACCATCAAGATTGTTGCTTTTCAGATTCAAAATCTGAAGAGAAGACAACTTCGATAAATTCTCAGCAAAATCACCAGAAATCCCATTGTTTGACAAATCAAGAAACCCCAATTTCAACAGATTCCCAAACTCATCAGGCAAATTCCCCACAATCTTGTTGAAGCTGAGATTAACTCTATACAACCTAGAGCAGTTACCAAGACTAGTTGGAATAACCCCATTGAAATTATTTGAGCTGAGATCAAGAATCTGGAGATTCAGACAGTTACCCAACGACGAAGGGATCGAGCCCGAGAGGCGGTTATTGAAGAGGTAGAGCCCCCGGAGCTGGGGGAGCTCTCTGAGGGCAGGCGGGATCGGGCCCGTGAGGGCGTTGTCGTGGAGGCTGAGATGCCGGAGGCCGCGGAGGAGGCCGATTCCGTCGGAGATTCGCCCTTCCAGACCCTTCCACGGGAGCTGGACCACGACGACTCGGCCGTTCAGACACGTGATCCCAGCCCAGGTCGAGCAGACTGCGGCTCGGGTGCCGTTCCAGCTGCTGAGGGCGCCTCCGGTGTCGATGAATTCGAGCTTTAAGCTCTTCAAAGCTTGATAATCGGCCTCTGTCGCCACCGCCACCGCCGCCGCGCCCCCTTGCTGGCCTGAAACAAGACTGGAATTGATTAGCACAAACACAAGCAGCAGAAATGCTTGCTTCCATCTCCAAATGCCTTTTTCCTCATCCATCAATGGAGGGAGGAAAAAGAAATGTATTGAAACTCTGTATTTTTCCTTCACAGAATTTTCTCTCTTATCTGCAATCTGAAGGGAGAGGATGAGAAGTGAGAGAGATGAGCTGAAGAGTGAAAGAGAAGGCTTTGCAGCTCAATCCCAACGGCTAGTTTTGTTTGCTGGGAAACATCTTAACGGCTATATAATATTAAATAAAATAAATAAATGAATGAATGAATAAAATTACCAGCAACACGAGAAATTGGCAGAAAACGATAAATATTCATCTTCATAAACTGAAATCCCAGGTAAAAATCATAACAATCCAAATTCAATAAAATAATTCATAATAATGATGTCGAGCTCCATTCCGATTCCACCTCGATCGCAAAATAGAGTTGATTTTAACAGATAGTAATAATAATACTAAGCTGAAAAATTCATAACAATGATGATTGAGAGCAAAATCGGTATGATTTCATATGAATAAGAATTGATTCCAAGGAGAAATGGCAGAGAAAATTACAGCCAGTAAAGTTTAATCCAGAAAACGATAAATATTCATCTTCAGAAACTGAAATCCCAGGCAAAAATCATAACAATCCAAATATAATAAATAATAATAGTAATACTGTCGAGCTCCAATCCGATTCCACCGCGATCGCAAAATAGAGTAGATTTAACAGATAACAACAATAATACTGAGCTGAAAAATTCATACCAATGATGATCGAGAAAAAAATGGGTATGCTTCATATGGCATAAAAATTTACAGCGACTAAAGATTACCTAAAACTGTGAGGAAAAAATCAACGAATTCATCTAACTAATTAATCTAATCCAATAAGAAATCGGAGGAAAAATTCGATCGAAAACGTTCCTGATTTGGTGGAAATCCTCAAGCCCTAGCTGCGATTGGCGGCTGAGGCACGGGAGCGCTGCCGGCGAGGAAGGAGAGGAGGCTGGGAACCCTAGCGAGCGGCTCCGCCTCGTCGAGGAAGAGATCCTCCGGAACCCTAAGCGCGCCGTGCGCGCCGACGACGGCGAGGCCGACGACGAGCGCGGAGACGAGCACGTATCCGACGCTGGTGAGGAAGAGCACGACGATCGAGGAGGCGATGAGCGCGAACAGGATCGCGCGATCCGAGAATTGCCGGCCGAGGACGGTCACCGGCGGATCCGACGCCTGGCGGAAGAAGTAGAGGAAGAGCCAGGCGGCGAGGAGCGCGGAGAGGAGGAGGAGCGAGATCGGATTCGTGAGGAGCGAGATCGCGAGCACGGCGGTGACGATCATGAGGTAGTTGGTGCGGAAGTAGGCGTAGTTTTTGCGCATGCGGAGGTTGGCGTCGGCGAAGGATTCCGGCTTCGCGAAGCCGGAGCGGTCGAGGAGCTCCGACCACGGGCGGCGGTCGGAGAGGCCGGAGTTGACGGTCTGGGAGATGCGGGAGAGCAGAGCTCGCACGGCGGAGGAGGATTGTTGATCGCCGGCGGTTGCGGCGACGGTTGCGGCGGCGGGATTGGATGCCATTGTTTGTTTGGGGATTGGTGGTTTTGCCGGGAAAATGATCGGTGAAAAATTGAAAAAAATATAAACAGCGAAATTTTCGGATATGGAAATGGTCCACGTCAGCCGATGACTTCGCCGGTTTATTGGGCAGTGGCCGTTTTGATGCAACTGCATTTTCTTTGTGAAAGTTAATTTAATTAATTAATTAATTAGCCATTACAAATTTACACATTTCTGATATGTGCAAATCAATATATCTTTTTGTAATTTTAAATGTCTCCAAATTCCAATATTAAATAACTTTATTGAAAATTGAATAGATGACTATTCACCTTTTGCATTTGGAGCTCAAGCTCTATTTTCAATAAACGAGAATCTAATATCAAACTAATTAAACCAAAGTAGATACAAATTTTTTTCAATTGGAGCTCAAATTTAGTGACACTTTTTTATTCACGTCTGTTTAATTTGTGTCTGCGTAAGATTTTTGATCGACGGAAACAGAACTTGAGCTACACTTGCCAAAAATTGTAATTCATGCACTTATCTGTCAACTTTCAAATGTATTGTTGTAAATATTAATTACAAATGAAGTATACTCTGTGAATTAATTTGCAGTTTTTTCCTTTTTAAGTTATCAACAAATAATTCTAGCTTGTTGCATCATCTACTATATAGACATACAAATACAAATATAGATATAAATGAGTTGGAACGTGATGCTCTTGTGTGACATACCATGATTGATATCAAAGTATGCCTTCGCCAAGTAGAGAAAAATAATGTTGTGTGACATTCAATAAAGCCTCTAATTACATGCATATTCCTTCACCAAATGTAAAGTGAATCATGGCAAATATCATCAAATTATGACAATATAAACTAAAACATGTCCAAAATACTAATAAGAACACAGATACAGATTCTCATAATTTCATAAATTCAACATCAAAACCTTAGAAGGTTGATCCATTCCATCCAAAGTCGGAACCCTGCAAAAACAAACGTCGATAATTGATACTCGATATCATGACCAGCAAGTGCAGAAACATGACAGAACGTACTGTATAAACGGACTTGCAGAAGAAGAAAAACGTTTGAATGCAGAATTACATTCATAACCAGAAGTTGATCTACGATGACAACTTAAACACGTCTCTAAACAGTGAAAAGTTCGTTTTCGTGTGATTTAGAACTGGTGTAAAGCGTGCAGGCATTGAGCGTATCCTTGAACCCGACAGGCCTAAACAAGCAGAGGGATATGAAATGAGAAGACACAACGCCATTCTCAGCGAGCAAGTGAAGCAGTTGCTTACCTTGGAATCGTAGAATTTGAGGTAGAATCGAGACTTTGGAACAGAGAGCTTGGCCTCGAGCACCTCTGCAATGGCAGCACTCAGTTTCTTGTTCACATCGGAGTTGAGGCCTCCGATTGAGACCACCTCTCCGTAGGCAGCTGGCTCCTCCGTCCCTCCAAACGCCATGGGAACAGATCCCTTCAACACGATCATCACATACTGCACAAGAAACGGAGAAAATCAGGGATTAGCGCCCTTCGAATAACCAAAGGAAAACCATGATATTGACTCTGTTTCGATAAATTGAAGTCTAATGCATATCAAAGGGAACTGAAACAAGAGAAACATTCATAGTCGGGCGAACATGAACACACTCGTTCAAGACTACCATAACTTAACACGAGAGGGCGTTCGTGCTTCTGAAATCAAAGTCCATTGAATCATCAAAGTTACTTCAATTCTCAGAACACATACAGCTACATATCTGTAAAGCACGTAACATAACGTGATCTCTTTTCACCAAATTTGAGCTCCGAATTCAAACCATGGCAGCTAAGGAGCGAATGTTCAGCATAAGCAGCTTTAATTCTTAGTAAATTATCTCAATTTCCACATAATTCGAATACCGGATGCAATATACACAAAACCCCCAATCATTCCATCACCAATTACATAAACCCTAACTTTTCCACACATATAAACAGGTTAATTGCAGCGACATTTTCGCGAACACAATGAAAACACTAACAAAACCATCAAACCTCTCAGAATCAGCACACACACAGCCTAAATTGAAGACACAAACTAGTAAATACGATTGCAGAAACCAAATCATCAGCAAAAAATAATCAACACGAGCTCAAAATCAGCACATTTTTCAAAAAAAAGAAAAAGAAGGTATGGAAAGGAGCATACAGCTTCAGGTTTGCAGATGATCTTGGCGACGGATGGAGGAAGTGTCTACATAAACCCTAACTTTTCCACACATAAAAACAAGCTGATTTGAGCGACATTTTGGCGAACACCATAATTACACTAACAAAACCATCAAACCTCTCAGAATTCAGCACTCACAGATCCTAAATTGAAGATATAAACTACGATTAATGTAAGCAAATCCTCATCACAAAATAATCAAACAACACGAGCTCAAAATCAGCGCAATTTAAAAAAAAAAAACGAAAAAAAGTATAGAAAGGAGCATACAGCTTCAGGTTTGCCGATGATCTTGGCGACGGAGGAGGAAGTGTCTACATAAACCCTAACTTTTCCACACATAAAAACAAGCTAATCGCAGCGACATTTTCGCTAACACCACGATTACACTAACAAAACCATCAAACTTTTCATAATTCAGCACACACAGAGCCTAAATTAAAGATATAAACTAGCATTGCGGAAATCAAATCCTCAGCACAAATTAATCAACCAACACGAGCTCAAAATCAGCGCAATTTTAAAAAAAAAAAAGGAAAAAAAAAAGGTATAGAAAGGAGCATACAGCCTCAGGCTTGCCGATGATCTTGGCGACGGAGGAGGAAGCTTCGGAGAGGATGGAGGAGGTGTCTACGCCCTCCAAGCTCACGTTAGTCGACAGATTCAAGCACGGCATCGTTTCGCTTCGCGGCTTCTCTCGCTCTACAAACTCTGCGTTTCTTCTACACCAACGAAACAGTGCTGAATTTACAGTCGCGAGTGGCCTATCTTCCCATTTTGCCCCTGAAATTTGGTTTCCCAAATATACCCCTTTAATTTGCAGGAATTGTTCCTATTTTGAATTGATTTTTGAGTGATATGATATAAATTGCTAAAATATAGTCTTAATAGCCGTATAATTCATCAAAGTTTGAAGCCAATTCTAGTTTTGCGTATAATTTTGAAATTTTGAAATCAGAATTCGCTCAAATTTATGTACTGTATTTTACGGCAATCGTTTCATACCGAAGTATATAATTGAGTATTTGAAAGATATAATGATCGACTAAATTCAAAATTATTCAAGCTATCGAAATAAACTAGGGAAAGTGAGGAATTAGTTTAGAATATAGTCATTTGGCACTCAAACGTCAATGTGGATCTTTTGTTGAAATAGTGTGTCACATCTTCTGTTGCATTTGTAGATGATGGACATATGACAATATCAATGATCTACGATTTAAAATTTATAAAAGAAAATATATACTACCATAATTAGGAATTTCTAAATTATAAACTTTGTCATATGTCATCCATCTATTTAAAACTAAAATAGAAGATCTCATTTACAAAGAAATATAACTTGGGGAAATTATGAATTAGTTTATGTTTATGTTCCTTTCCAAATAAATACGTTTCTCTCTTCTTCTTTTTTATTATAAGAAAGAACATGGGCTGCTCCATCGTTAAGTTACCAAAAAAAAGTGTAGCTTCATATTATAATTTCTTAAAAGTTACGAAATATTGAACATATATTAGTCATGAAATTACAATTTTATAGATATAAAACTTTCAAATTTTGCAGAGAAGGTATATGTAGTTGTTATCTATCGCTTTCTTCTCCCTCGAGAATAAAATTTCACCAAAATTTAATTAGCTGAGTGCATCATGTTGTTTGCTTCTTCAGTTGCAATTATTGGATTGAGTCGACATTTACCTAGTTACAAGTTAGATTACATCATTTTATTTGCTTTTTTGAAGTTGCAATTATTGTATAGAAATGACATCTAACTAATTAGAGATACATGTTAATATGTTATTGTTTGGGCGGTGTACAATTTAGTGAATTAAATATGATTAGTCTCATAATATGTTGTCCAATTCGGTAAATATGTTTAATAGTACATTATTATCTTGGAATAGTAACGCGTAGGATTAGTCTTGCCTTATCAATTTTAGTCTCTCCCCGCAACAAAATTAATTATGAGTAATTCTCAAACCAAATCACTCTTAGATAATCTCAAATCAAGTTAATTTAATTTAGAATAATTAAACACGGCCTAGTATAGTAAATTAGATATTTCCTTTTAGTTGGATACTTACGTCATAAATCATATATCTTCACTTTTTCTAATAATAGAAATAATATAGACGAAATAAAAGTATTGGGAATGATTGAGACAAAAGAAATGGGACTCTCCAATAAGCGTATGAATGCGTCATCACTTTATAATCAAACCCATGATTTATTTCCCATTCAAGTAACACATTATCAATATGAAATCATTACTAAAAATAAGAAAATATTAGTAGCATTACAATTTTGACATGTTTTTACCCATATTTGCATCGAAAATTTTTAGGATAAATCTAGTCTTAGGAATAGACAATTTCTCCTCTAAAATCGAACCAATTGTTGCAATAAGCTCTCTCTTCACTTTGGTATTAAGCCCTCCCATGGCCATAATTTCAGCCAATGCTGCTGGCTCTTTATTCCCTCCGAACGTAAGCATCACCGATTGTTTCACCATAATCATCACAAACTGGAGAAACCGCAACGAACATCGTTAAAAATTCGAAATTCGAGTTGATTATGTCACCATATCGTGTTCTAATTGAACTTAAAACTATATATTGGAGTAAGGCATGAAATAGGTGGCCGGAATTTATGACTATTAAGGATTAAATTGAAGAAGTATTATTGGTATAGATATAATAGAACAAAATGGGATGCTTTTGTAATCAAAAGTGGATTTATGGATAATACAAAAAGTTTATGATAAATTGCTCCCAAAGTGGAGTAGCATGTGGCCTATTATTAATGGCCCTTTAACTCTTTGTTTAACCCAAATTATTTCCCCACTAGTGATCTTCCCATGCATTATGAGAAAAATATATATTATGTACTTTATTTTGATTGAAAGCATGTATATATAGACAAATTTTAATTGCTAACGAGGCCCTCGTGTAGGTGTTTAATTCATTATTAATGAAGCACATCTACTTTTACTTTGATAAAGTAAACAAAACACATCTACCTAAATAAATTAGAGAATTTTTTTTAGGGATTTGGAAAACAAAAGTGAAAAAACAAAATAGTGATTTCATAATTCATCAACTTCACTAGCTAGATTATAATATCTAACTACACCTAATTCATTGTTAACAATTTATTTGGAATTACGTGGTAGACTTAGCATAGATCTGCAATGTATGGCTATGGCATACCACAAAATCAAATTGATCAAATAAATTAAAGAATTCGACACTGAAAAAATATGTGAAAGCTATGTTTAATTATTAGATATTGATTTCAATGTTGGCACACACTATTGAAAAAATAGATTTGGCGTGGGCCAAAAATGTGTCTACAGACATTACTTGGATGATGATAGTTTGAATTAATTTTAAATAAATTAGTACTATTAAAAAATAGGTGTAGACGAAAAAGTGTTGTTTCAATCGTGAAGGCGAGCTATATATATCTTATATTATCATATATTCATATCGGAGTTGGAAATTGACGTATGAAATAAATTTATTGGTTTTGAGATAATTTGTGTATTTAATTGTAATTATCGATAATTCTGTATACTTTTGTTAGAATATAAATAATTTTAAATTTAAAATGCAAATCACCCTATTTGATATGCACAATAATATATATGTATTCTCCCATTTATATAAGTAGTTAGGCAATATTAATACATATATGTAAATCTAACTAACTAATAAGATTCATTTTGTGACGCAATTACTATTTACAATCAACGCAAGCATCTAATTATTGATAATTAATATCCATGTTCTATTTTGAAACAACCAAAACACATGCATATTCATCCACCCAAGACCAACCCACAATTTCAGTTAATGGAAGACTAAACACTACTAAATTCCAATTATTCCAAAACCTAACTAAGCAAAAAATCCAGCATGAAATTATTGACGTATTTATCGCATTGTAATGTATAACTAAAACAAAATAATAAATAAAGGGATAATTGCGTTTAAATACACCATTTTCATAAAATTCTGATTTTACACATGAACTAAAAATTATGCAGCCAGGCACACGAACTTTCACTGTGTTCCGATTTTTAACACGACGAGTAATTCCAACTGTGTTCGAGTTTTTAATACGACAGAATAATTCCGGCAGATTCAGATGGACGCCCGAAATGTCTGATTTTTTTATCATAGACAATTCTCGAAGCGGATGCTCGAAAATATCTACATGGCATAGCATTTCAAACGTCCACCTCAGCATCAATCCATCTTAATTATTCATCGTCTTCGAAATCAAAACACAACGAAATTTTATGCATTTGAAGCCATAATTTCGCTCAGGTGCCCAAAACTATAATTTTATAAAAGTTCGTGTATTTAAACGCAATTACACCACTAATTAACCACTAACTAATTACTCATGACTCCATCTTCCACCCCAAATTCCCTCATAAAAATCTATCACACACACAAACACACACACACAAAAACACACACATACACACACACACACATATATATATATATATATAGAGAGAGAGAGAGAGAGAAATACATACGTTTTCCGGTTTTCCGACGATCTGACTAACGGCGGTTGTGAGAGTGGAGAAGAGGGAATCGGCGTCGACGCCGTCAAGACTAACGTTAGTGGAGATGTCAAGACAAGGCATCTTCTCTCTCTTTCTCAAAGATTTTTGTCTCAAATATATATATATATATATATATATATCTTTTGTAATAATGATTATTGTCTGGCTGTGGACTGTTTTCACTTGAATGGACCTCAGTATTTATAGATGTGAATGAGTCACGCCTCAAACATAAATCACAATATTTTTTTCTTTTATTTCATTTGGTTTTATTAGTTTTAGTAGGTCCATATTTAATAAATTTTGAAAAAATAAAAAATAAAAAAAATTGGAAGTCTTATGTGAGACGTCTGGGTCGGGTCCAAGGCCTTTCAGGTGAATCGCTATTATAGTATTTTAGGATTATTATAAAATCTCAAAGGAATTATAAATATGATTAATTGACCGGTCTGGAATATTTTGATCTGTCGTGCGATATGTCACATAAGTTTATAATACGTACGGGCCATCACGAGGGCCCGGATAGTATAAAATGCCGATAGAATTAAAATCAATCTGACGTATCTTGAAGCGACGCATAGGATAAAGTTACACGGAATTTAAAATAAGGTAACAGTGAAATGTTGAGAACACCGACTGCCCGCGTAGGGTTATTTAACTTTTTTCTCTCTTTAATTAAGCGTTTTCTTAATCTTTATGCATGATGTGATGTGTTATTTGACATGAGACGGAGAGAGACTAATAGTAATATTTAGAAGTATAAAACCCGTATGAAATTATATGTATGAGTAGTTGACTAGTTTGACGATTTTGATCCGTCGTCCGATCTCGCACAAAAGTTTATAATATGTACGAGCCATTACGAGGATCCGAATATTATGAAGTGTCATTAATAAAATTAAACCAATCCGACATATCTTGACGCGTGGGATAAAATTATGCCGAGTTTTATTCTTAAAAAAACACATAAGGTAATAGTGAAATGTAAGAACACCAATTCACCAATTATATGGGGTTATTTTCTAGAAGTTGTTGATGGGATCTCCGTTTCTAAATGTGTTTTGACTATTTGCTACAAAATTTGGTCAAATAAAATAAAAAAAGTATTAACTTATAAAGGGCAAAAATTGGCTAATTATATATGTGAAATAAAAAAGAACGATTCAAATCGTGGTCATACGCATGGACTGGTTTCAATTATGGTTGCTGTTTCTAGTAGAAGAAAATTAATTAGTTCTTTAATTTCTCGACTATATTTTAATAAAGATTTGTTGAGAACTCAATTTTTTTTTTTTTTTTTTAAATTGAGTCTTAAGTTCTGAATAAGTCAAAAGACCATTTCAAAAGTTTTAATTACAACTAGATGAATTATTTTATTATTCTGCGAAGACATTCAAATTTGGGCATATATACAAGACTTGCACTCGTAAAATTGACATAAACTTTTAAATAATTACTGGGTTTTATTTATTTTATTATCATTTGTATATCATGTTGCGATGTTTGTGCCATGTGCAATTAATTAAGTGTGCGTTGCTTCTAGTTGTGCAGTCAACTGCTTAATTATTTGTTTTTATAGTTGTGAGATCGGTTATTATTTGGTCTTTCTTTATGATTAAATTTGGTGTTTCGATTTTTTAGAACTTTGAATTTAGATCCTTTCAAAGAAAAAGAACTTTGAATTTAGACGTCAAGTCGTGTTTGAAAAAAAAGTTTGGGAAATATTCGTGGGGATATAATAATTCATGGGATCATAATTTTACTGTTAATGTTGACTGTGTTTGGAGAAAATCACTGTGTAATATTAATAATTGATTTTTTTTGATAAATATATATTAATAATTTAATAATATTAACTTAATATTGGATGCAAGTAGTGTATGGCGTCTATATTCTGGGAAGTGGGTGGTTGCATATAATTTGAGTTTTGACTTTTTCATGTTCAAGTACTTTAAATTTCAAACTACTAATTATAGAATGGTGTGTATTAATAAAGTTTAATATGAGATTCACTTCACTTGTGTATTTTTATTTTTTTTACTTCGTCTAGCATTTCGGTGGTCCTCTCGTGAACATGCAGTGAGATTATTTATATTTTGTAAAAATGTGTGCATTTATTAGGTGAAATAGAAAACACAATAATGATAATAGTAATAATAAACAATTGCAAAGACTTGTTACATAATAAAACACAGCTGCCAATTGCTAATATTAATTTCCTGTACAATTACTTTTTGTACAATTCATGTTCACCCACACTCAGCATTCACATTCAAGATGTCTTGACTTAGTTGCACTTTATCATTTGTCTATCAATTTAAAATATAAATTTCCAATCAAACAAGCATGATTTAATTTCAATTCCATATCAATCAATGAATTTGCATGTGAAAACAAGAGATATAAATTCATCGGAATATCTTTTGAGGTCGACTAATATGAAAGCATTCGTAGGTGGGGAAAATGATATTATACTAGTACTTTTCTTGGTACAAATAATAATTTTCTTTAATGTAAATAATATTTTCTAATTAAAACACCCTTCTTTCAATATAAATGGTGCATTAAAACACCCGTACATAAGGTCGTCACAAGAGCTTTTTTTTTTAAACTTTATTTACTTCTTGGGATTAATTATTTGTGAAATAAAATTTTATCATCAATTTATCTTGCTTAAAATTTCAAATCTAAATACAGACCGTTAATATAAAATTCAAATTATTGATATTTCAAAATTTCAATAACAAATTCACTATTACTATGTGCTATATATTTATCTGCACGTGAAGCTATTAAGATTTTTTAGCAAGACCTACACAAAACGCATTAATCTCCTAAGTTACATTCCAATTTAAATTAAATAGTTTTAAAAACATATAATTGAGCCGTAAATATTATGATGACAATTATGATTGAGGAAACCGGACCCCTTCTACATTGGTTGCTTTATATTTTTGGATGATCTAATTTTAATAGGAAGGGACAACTTTCTTATTACTACAATTTTTTATACGTATTTCACTAATCTGTGAATTATTGTACATAAATGCATCCTAATAAATAACCCATTTACCCAAGAAAAAAGGCACTCCTCCATTTAAATGAAAAATAAAATCGACTTATTATAATTTACCACCTGTGTTTGATGGTCTAAAATATCCATCGAAACAGTGTCATAAATGTAGTAGTCAATTATGTAAATAAAATGAGTCATCCTGTCTATATACATAGGCTTATGTATTGTGCTAGTCTATTAAATATAGAGGAAGAAAATGGTACTATATGTTTATTTTTTATTTTTTTTGTTTGCACGAAACTCATTTATTTTTCTATAAAATAATATGTGTGGTCGGATCTAAATAAAGATAAATGTTAGTACAATAATAAATATATCATGGCTGAAATTTAAATGCATGCACAAATTTATTAATCTTTAAATTTAACTAGTGGACGGCCACACACAATGTTTAATGAAAAAAAAGAAAGAAAACGATGTTACGAAAGATTAGTAGACCTTCTAATCAAGACAGTTCGTCCCATCTATAAACCTAACATCATTAATATGAAGAAGATCCAAAAAAAAGCTAATTGAAATACAAAATTAATTAGATCAAAATGGATATCTCCAAAGATGTATTATCATGAAAATATGTGTATGTATTAATGCTTAATTTTGCCCGATTTTAACATGATTGACGTGGACGGTTAGTTTTCCCACGTAACACTGGATAGTATATGTAACGACGTCGTTTTGTGAATTTTATTTATTTACTTTTTCTATATACACCTAAGAAATATATGATGTTGCAATATGTATGGACCATAAAATTTAAATGGAGCGGAAGTTAAGTCATATATTTTCTTTTCTGTTGTGTATAAATACACAAATTTTTGTGACATTATAATTTTGTTGAAGCACTAAATATTCTGCCTCCAAATACAAAATTTTCATTATGTTCTCCGATTGTTAACACCTAACAACTTCGACGGATTAATGCCGAGGTTGAAGCTAGAAATGTAAGCCTTCAGGCATCCACCTCAACATTAATAAATTGTTCCCGTGTTAAAAATTAGTACATTTCAGACATCGACCACCTCATCATTGATCCATCAGAATCGTTGTTCGTGTTAAAAGCCAAAATACACTGTGATTTTTTGTATTTGTTGGCACAATTTTTAGTTCGCGAGCAAAAGTAGAATTATGCAAAAGTTAAGTTATTTAGACGCAATAATATTTTTATTTTCCAGAATCGGACTAAAAAAGTTGGGCTATAAAGTCACATATTAATCGGCCCAAAATCCAAATGAAAAAAAAAAAAAAAAATTCCCGCCCAAAATGAAAATGAATGAAACTGAGCCCAAATTCAAAATTGGGGGAAAATAGCGTCTCTTCCTCACCAGCTTCCGCCGCAATCGATGGAGCAACGCCTCGTCGCCGCCGTCGGCCGGAACCCTAATCTCTCCCCCAAATGGTCAACCGCCGCCCTCTCTCTCATCACCAATCCCTGCACCTCCGAATTTACTCTCACCACCATTCTAGAATCCCTAAATCCCCTCCTCCAAAGCCCTAATTCCAACCACCAACAAATTCTCTCACTCCTCTCCGCTCTATCCGACCGCCACCGCTGCCTACGCCGCCGAATCGCCGCCTCCGTCCACGCCTTCGTCCTCCTCCCCTCAACCCCCACCTCCGCCCTGCCCCACGCTCTCTCGCTCCTCGACCCGGCCGATCCCGCCGCAATCGAGCTCTTCGCCGACGAATCGTTGTTTCTCTCGCTCTGTTTCTACGAGTGCGTGAAGACGAGGAAATGGACGCTGAGGAATTTGAGGAGATTTCGATTGAAGCCGGCGGTGTTGCTGACGGTTCTCCTAGGGTTTACGAAGGATCCGTATCCGTATATCAGGGAAGCTGCATTGGATGGTCTGGTGATGGTTTTGGATGACGGTGTTGTGGTGGAGGATCGGAGTTTGGTTGGATGTTGCTACTCTCGCGCTGCTGAGCTTCTGTTTGATGCCGAGAATTCAGTGCGATTGTCGGCTGTGCGCGCGGTATCGTCTCTAATTCTCAGTAGCTTCAGTTGAAATGTTTCCATGGCTGACTGTGAAACACTGTTTAGTTGAACACATCTGAAATTTCTGTATGTTTGGTAGTATTAAATTTGAAACATTCATAATGTGCATTTGTGTTGCTAAAGGAAAGGCGAAATTTATGGAGCAATCTAGTATTGTTGGTCTCTTATTTTGAATTTCCACTTTTTCCTATTGGAAGTGTTTATTTTTTAATGCTGCTTATAACTTGCATGTTGAATATATTGCTTATCCCTTTGGTTTCAGGTTAGTGAATGGGGGCAGTTGCACGTTGCATTAAAGCCGGATGAAAGTAAAAGAGATTCGTCTGATGCATTATTTCTACAGGTTCGATATTTTCCTTTCTGCTCTAATTTACATATGGAGCATGCTAAGTAATGATCTTACATGTTGCACACTATGATCAGGCAGAGTTAAAACATTCCTAAACGTAGGTTGTGGCACATGTCCGAATCATTTGGTTGCCTGGCTTATGCTTATAGACACATTCGGCTGTTAACTGGTTTTAGAAATTTAGGTTTCTTAGGAAATATACATTAAAATTTAAAAAGTTCGTAGTCGTTCCAACTGCTTTTCTCTTTGCTCTTTTTGTATGGATGTAGTTGATTTGCATTCATGGATATGTATAGATCAACTTATTGGACTCTGACATTGCAATCTTCCTTTGGGTGGGTTGGTTTTGGATTTCATTACTCTACCGGAGATGAAGCAATTCATTATCATCTAACATAAAATTCTGGAAGACTTTTTTGGGACGTTCATACTAGAAAGAACTTGGTTTCTCTGAGTTTTGGTTAAGTCATGTTTCTTTTTTTGCTGTTATATTGCTTTTCTTAGTCTGGTGTCTTTGTTGCACCAATGCTGCCAGCTTTGCTTGATGGTAAGAGACATGGATGTGGAGATAAGGGTTGCTGCTTTTAATGCACTTGGAAAGATTCCAATTGCTTCAGAGAATATCTTGCTTCAAACCTTATCTAAGAAGGCTTTGCCGTCTACCCGGGAAATAGTTTGCGCAGGCCAGTACACTGCCAATATATCTAAAATTCCAGCATCTGCTGCTGCATTTGCTTTTCTTCATGGGTTGGAGGATGAAACTTTCCAGGTATTGTGTTGTTGGCTTGTTACTTTCACCATTGTTTGTAGATGCAACCTATTATGTTCGTTGTATAAATTTTTGAAGAATATTTTGTGGCCATTTCTCTGTTTTTATCTTCTATTTCTACTTAAGGTCAGAAGATCTGCTTGCCGTGCTCTGCAAACTCCGATGGTCCTATCTGCTGAGTTTTCTACTGGGACCGTAGACATATTGATGGATTTGCTGATTGACGACTCAGTGGTTGTACGGGTACAAGCTCTGGAGACTCTGCATCATATGGCTACACATGACAGTCTTAAAGTGACAGAATCTCACCTGGACATGGTAAATTCCCGGTCTGACTTACAATAATATACTTTCAAACAAACTGGAATTTTACAAGGAGACTCAACTAATCTGTTCTAATATGAAGTTGCGCATGTAGATGCACTTTGCAATCCTTATGCTGTTTCACATTAATCTTAGGGCTTAATACTATTATTGGATGGTTCAATAATCTGATGGATATAGTGGCATATTGATCTGTTTTTTCATTGCAGTTCTTTTGCGTTTTAATTGATAATGATGCCTTGATAAGGTCTGCGCTGAGGAAGACTCTCCAGTTTACTAAGTTACAGAAGCTGGCAATGTTTAGATCTTGCATCGAGAATCTTATAAAGAACTTGGAACTCTATCCTGAGGTTTGTTTCTTTTCAAAAAGTTTGTTGTTATATTGAATGTGAATTTACCTAACCTCTTGATCCAATATTTTCAGGATGAAGCTGATATCTTTTATACTTTGTATAGAATTGGATGTTTGCACAGAAAATTTGTGGTCAGGTTCATTCAAGAGGTTTCTCAAGAGGTAAGTGGATGTTCGATGTTTCCAAGTAGATCTTTCCCTGCAATATGCTGTTGTCAAATGTTATACATATGTGCACACACACATACAGACAGAAACACACATGGACACACATCTGTTTTATATTTTTAGAAAAAAGAATGTTGTATATTTGCACAGTTGTTAAAAGTAACTGAATAATCAAAACTGTAAAGAATAATCATATAGTGTACTTATAGGTAAAGAATAGAAAGACCAATATGAAGAGTGATTAAGTGTTATTGAAATTATAACTGGTGAAACTTACTTATCCCAAATAATTTTCCAGTTGGAGCCTTCTTTTGATGGCAAGTTGGGATTTAACAAAGTAAGAACAGCTGCCTTGTTTGTGCTGGCCATCTCAGCTCCAGTCTCACTCGATCGGAAGACCAGCAGTATCCCTCCCCAGATATTTTCTTATGCGGTTACACTCTTGGGTAGAATATCCTGTGGTCTCGTTGATGTTGTGGACCAGAACACCCTTTTAACTTATCTATCTCAGTGCAGCAGATTCACTTTTACATCAACTTCGGAAAAATTTGAGGGGGGATTACTGGAGTTTGGTCTGAAGTACAATCACATTCACATAGATGAATTTTCCTCTTGTTCCCCTGAAACAACGAGACCTAAGAAATCCACAGCTCTCCTCGAGTCTCATTCCAAAGCTATGAGCTATGTGGAAATTATCTTCCAAAAACTTGTTGATTTGTGGCCGCTGATTCAACTTGGATGCATGAAAGAAGTTGCTCAAACATTGAGGTAACTGTTCTTGCAATTACAACATCAAAACCGACTTTTGCATGTGCAGTAATATTTATACTGGTTTTTCATTTGCAGGAGTTGGAAAGAGGAGATGAGAATTCTTAGTTGCGACTCACACCAACCTGCAGGTGTCTTCGTCTTTGCTTCAAAATACATACACGTGATAAAATTGCTTGGAAATGCTTGGGCACATTCTTTTCCTAAGGCGAATCTCCATTCGAGAGGGATGGGAGCTTTGGAGATCCTGTTGGGTAAAATGGAAAGGAGGCTCACGGAAATGCTACATAGGTACGCGGGAATGAGCAGAAACGAAAAATTACATATCCTAGAGCTAATGCTTGTGGCTTATGCTATGCGATTGTCTTGTGGAGATACCTTTTGTTTCGAGAATTATACGGATAAAATGAATATCGTGCTTCGTAGTGTCGAAGATCTTCTTCATAAAGAAGGTTCGGTTGAAGTTTCACGTTTTGTAACCGAGCTTCAGAATGTATTGCGTGAAACAGGTGAATCGGAGGACAGTGCCGTGGACATGCCGGACTTGCTTCTAAATTCACTTAACCTTTTCTCGCTGAGGCGTGTGGCGTTATCTGCAGAGCTGAAATACCTTGATGCCAAAGTGGATGTTTGCGGTAATGATTTCGAAAAACCTCTCCCTTTCGTTCCGGGTTTACCCGTTGGGATTCCGTTCGAGATCACTCTGCACAACGTTTCTTGTGAGACCAAGTTGTGGCTCGCAATTTCTGTTGGTGAGAAACCATCACAGTTTGTCTTCCTCGACTTGAACGAATATGGGGGCTCCGTCGAGACGAGGAAATTCAAGATGGTTGCTCCTTTCTTTAGGACACCCAGAGTGAAACACTTGGTATTGAAGGTTTCCATAGCCATGGAATGCTCGTCCGAGGATCGAGAAATGGAATGTTGCAACGGGCCAAAACACGAGCTCGTCTATCTCTCCAAGCGCAGAGAAGTTTATCTATCCGTGGTTATTAGATGATGGCTGGTTTTCGATGTTTGCTTGGATGAATTCGGCCAGTTCCAATTCAAAAGTTCCTAACCCGAGACTATACTCGTTCATGCGACTCTACTGTTAGAACACTCAGAGTGAAACATTTGATATTAAAGCTCTCTATAGCCATGGAATGCTCGTCCGTGAATCGACAAATGGATCGCTGTAACGGGCCAAAACACGAGCTCGTCTATTATGGCTCGTGAGATGATGGCTCGTTTTTGTTGTTTGCTTGGGTGGACTCGGCCCGTTCCAATTCAAAAGCCCCTACTCTCGACAACACTCGTTCGTGCGACTCTACCGTGCCAGCTTATTATGTAAATTGTAGAATGTATTTACATATACTTTTGGATATAATGTACACAAAATTGTATTTATACAGAAATTGATGAATTTTTTTCATTAAGATATGTCAGATTTCATCATTCTCTGCTTCATTACTTTTCAACTATTTGAACAAATTCATATACACAGAATTAAGCAGAAAATATAAGTAAAAACTTGATGAACTATAGAATGGGATGAAACGATTATTCAATTACATCATCAAGCTATGAAAAAGCAACAGTTTCAATAACCGCAGATGTTTTTACCAACAAAACTTCCACAATCGCAAGGTTTATGTGTTGACGAATAAATACAAAAGCATACATAATAAGGCTCTTATTTCCTGGGAAAACAACCTCGTCGCCAAATAATAATAACATAATGCCTTTCTAAACAAGACTTGGAAATCTAGCAAGATCACACGACATAATTGAACAAATCAAACTAAATAAGCATCATTTTTCAAAAGATTATGTCGTCGTCTTTCTTCGACTGGTTTAGCATGTCGTGGGCGGAAGTAAGAGAGATACCTTTCTGCAACGACATCTCCTCGGCGACCTTCTCCTCAGCATACGCCTTGGCGGCGTCGCGCTGCTTCTCGACCTCTCTCCTCTTGTAGCCTTGGATCTTCTTCAGCCTGAAGAAGTCCTCCCTCTCGAGCTCGTCCAGCTCTCCCTTGATGTAGCTTATCGTGTTCTCGATCCGCGGCTTCACCACGTTCTCGAGGGCGTTGACCCTCCGGTTTGTGGTCTTGATTGCCTCGTCCAGGGTCAGGAACGACGTCTGGAGACTGGCGAGCTCGACGAGCAGCTCGATGGATTTCACGTACGCTGCGCGGCACGCTTGGACCTGCTGGCCTCCTCTCGCCAGCCCGGTCAGGTCGTTCTTGGTGGTCTCGCCGTCGACGAAGTATTCGAATTTGGGAAGCTTCACACCGGCAATGTTCTCCTGGTGCGACCTGACCTTGAGCGACGCGCTCTTGACGTTTTCGCGGATAGAGTGCTTGATGTTGTCACCAGCGACGTACTTGGCTTCTGTAAGGGCAAAGGAGGAGGTTTTCATGACGTCTCCCATGGATTCCTTAGTGGAAACGATTTTCTTGAGGATCTGCCGGAATTGAACAGTCAGAGCATCACTCTTCTTCTTGAGCAGTGCGTGGCCTCTCGTAGCCCCAACCAGTCGAGCTTTCATTACTCCAAGCATTGTCACGGTTGGGACGACATTCAAACGCTGAGTCTGCCCGGACATCTTGCCGAATTTATGGCTGCAGAGAAATACAGATGATGTATGCATTAAACACCAAATAAAACTTTATTATGAAGTATCCCAGGCCAGGTGAGCACAATTATAACTTTAGAGCTTTCAAACATCGACGTACCTCTTTATCAACGCCTTGTTTTATTACTGTCTGTTCTTACTCGACACCTGAAACGACAAACCGTAAAGTTTTTTTAGCTCGTAGCCTCATACAACCATGATTGTGCATTAGCCTAATCAATGACAGTCATCCAACTCATTATTCTTCATAAATTCACATATTCCTCAGCACTTTCCTCCAGACGAACAAATAAAGAAGATCATGAACTATTCAACTTATGAAGCAATTAAATATTTCCCAAGCAATCATATATTCAAAGCTCAAGTGAAGCTGGATTATCCAAAACATCGAAAGAGAGCTAGAACGAATAGAAGATACGGAAACCTGCTCTTAATAAGCATAATAACTGCAGGAATAAGTGGAAAATAAAATAGACAACATATGATCCCAACACAGCACTCAGTAATTTCTATCATCAATCTCTATTAGAAAAACAGAATATTCACATTTCTTCAAGCTCTAGAGCATTAAAAAACTAAGTGACAAAATAACTAAAACTACAATTCGTCTTTTCTCGCCTTGATCCAAACCTAAGATTCGTCTACCAATCAATTAAACCCAACAACACACTAAAATCAAGTAAACAGAGCTCGCGCAAGATGAAAACCAAGCGATTCCAGACTAAAATGCAGATCACACAAATCAAGCTGAGATCCAACACCAATGCAAACACACATTAAATCAGCAAACAACGAAATATCTCTAAAATTCTCCAGCAATTTCAACCACACGCGGCGGCAATGCCAATCGAGCAAAATCAGATTACTAAAAACACAAAATCGATCCAAAACCTAATAAATCACGAGCAGAAAACAACAACGATTCGATCAAATGAAGAAACCGAATGAATTAGGGATTCGAGAGTACCTTCAATCAGCAAGAGGAGCGAGGAAAAATCTGCAGAGATGAAGATGCGGTAGTGTGAGGATTGGTGATTGGAGAGAGATGTGGAGAGATGGAAAAGGGTGGAATAATAATTAGCATCGAGTTTTTTTTTTTATTTAATTTATCTTCGACTCTTCAATACACACACAAAACACACACCAGTTTGATTAGAAATTTAGAATTGGAGTGGAATTGTTGCAGTGAAATGACCAAATTGACCCTTCACGTTGATGCAGACACGTGCAGTGTGTTGGGTTAGTTGGCTATGGACCGATTTATGTCTTTTTCTCTTATGCATGTTAATGCTATGAATTAAATAATTAAAATACTTATAAACATATTTGTAAAAAAAATAAATAATCATGAAACCAATAATACATTGCGAATTTAATTTTGGCTGACCGAATTTATCATAATCCACAACAAAAAATATAAGAAATCAATTTGTAACAGCTATAATAGTAGTTCAAAAAACATAAACTAAATCAACACTATTGAAATTGTTTGGAGCAAATGCATTTTTGTAACAAACTCAATGGATTCAGAAGAATTTGGCTGTTGCGACGTGCAGACCATATTCTAAAAATATAATTTCCTTCCAAAAAAAACAAAAAATCCTCTTCCAATTTTTCATACATTTTTGTACCAAAAAATTGTAATCAATTAGTATTTGTTAGAAAAGAAAAAAGCTGTTTATTCATTCATATGTTTCAGCAAATCCTCCATCAAATCACAGTTCTTCAGCTATACCTTATAACTCCAAAATTCCAGAAAAAGTAAATGCATCGAATCAAAAACATTAAACGCTAATCAAATCTATAAACACTAACCAAAACCAGATGATTAATGCAGTGTGCTGCAATAAATCGAAGAAACAATCTCAATTGCGAAAACAGAAATTCAATTTCCAACTAAACTAAACTGAGCTGGAAAAAAAAAATCGAATCGGAGAAAACGAACTGTTTCTCTTTCCAGAAGAGAGACGAATTGAGGTTATTAGATAAAGATGCATAACTGATTCGACGATAGAACTCACGTGAAAAATAAGAGCGCGAAAGTCGAAAACTCCAAAAAAAAAAAAAGTGATAATGTAAAACAGCTCCAAAACCAGATGATTAATACAGCATGCTGCAATAAATCAAAACTCAAATTGCAATTTTCAGCTAAACTAAACCGAGCTGAAAAAAAAAATCGAATCGGAGAAGACGATCTGTTTCTCTTTCCAGAAGAGAGACGAATTGAGGTTTAGATAGAGATGAATAACCGATTCGATGATAGAACTCACGTGAGAGATATGAGCGCGGAAATCGAAAAATCCGCGATATACGGTAAAAGGCAAAACTGCAGAAAAAATCGATCCGTATCTCGAGTTAAATTAATACTCACTCATCTGATTGCAGATATGCATTTCTGCATCGCGCAGAAGCGATGAGATCAACAGCTTCGTGTGGAGAGAGAGAGAGAGAGAGAGAGAGAGAGAGGCGCGAAAAGAGAGATTTGCAATTTTGCGGGTATACTGTAAAATCCGACTTTCTTCCTTCAGTTTTTTGTTTTATGCGCTTTTCCATATTTCGCTTAGTTTTATATGTGATGTAAGCATTTTTGTGCTAAAATTGTGATTTTGGAGTTATTTATGTGATTTTACACCGCAAATTAGGGGTGAGTATTCGGATTTCGGATCGGATTTTTGCCTGATCCAATCCGAATAAAAAATTCGAATTTTGCTCAAAATTTATCCGATCTGAATCCGAAAATCCAAAAATCCGAAATATGTCTAAAATTTGATCCGATCCAATCCAAAAATCCGTACCAAATTTTTTATTTCGGTTTGGTTTGGTTCGGTTCGATTCGTATATTCGAATTTCGGGTATTTTGTTCACCCCTACCGCAAATTGTGTAGAATAGTACGAATATGAAGAAAAAAGGCTATCTAAAATATAGTAAGTCTTAAAATTAACTTAATAAACTTAGGAATAGTTTTAAATTTTAATTTTGAATCATAAACTTTTAAATAAAATAAAATTTCAAACTGGGTTTGGAAATATTTGTAGTTTTAGACAAGCCCAATTTATGATTGGAAAATGGGCTTTGTTAATGGGCCGTTGAAAAAGAAAATGGGGAAAAGGGAAGGAAGTCATTTTTCTTGTATTAAAAAGTAAAGAGTGTCGGACTCAAAATCAATAATATGTTGATAAAATAGAGTTTTCATCGTATTGATGTATTACTCTATGAAAATGTAATAAAATAAAATATCTATATTTACGTAACTATTGATGACCTATAGTATATGCTCATACTTCACTATCATTATTAGCATAAATGATTATTAGAAAGAGCATAAATACTTTTTTAAAGACAAGAAAAGTGTTCGCACCTACATAAGTGCTCACGTGTCCGTCCCTTAAAAAGTTAGTGTAATGAATTAGATAGATGAGCAGTGATAAATCAACATACTTTGTCTATAAAGTAGGGGTCGTTTTGCAATTTAAAAAATCGATTCGATTTGATTTTATTAACCAATTCGATTTTATTGGAATTTAATTAATTAGTTAGATAAAAATTAAAGGATAAATTAGTTAGAACCTAATAAAATCGAACCGATTAATAAAATTAGATCGAACTATTTTTTTTAATTTGCAAAAAGCCCCCTACTTTGTAAATAAAGTTTATTAATTTATCTTTTCCCTGAATTAAATTTCATTCATATTTTAGTGCGATAATAATTCACCAAGAAAATCTATTTTAAATAGTATTTATTACAGCAATTAATGAAAGCAAAAAAATTCAACCTAGTAGGGACTGAGGAGCCTGAATCACCCCCAGAATGTGTTCCCCTCCTACACAACAGTAAGGAAAGAAACGTACAAATTACAGTATACTAGTATTATTATAATTCCACATATATCAATAACCACATCTAATAAATACTCAAATCTCACCTTAACAAAAGATTAATTCAAATAAAAGCTAATTATTCAAATATTTCTTTAAGATAGTAAAACAAAAACCAACTTGTTAATATATGAAGTTAAAAAATGGTTACTCACTTAAGGATTATTTTTTTTAAAACAAAAATCTTTACCATATGAAAAAGGATATTTTAGTACAGAAAATTATTCAAGTAGGAAATAAATTTTTGGTGGAAAATAAAAATGAATCTGAATCTTAGATCATGATAGATCAATGACTGAAATTTAATTCAGTTGCGCTACGATTTTTTTTTTTTTTTTATTGTGTGTGCTATATAGATCACTGCAGAATACTCGAATCCTTTGTGTGCTACGTTGCAATGAAAAATAGGATAAACTTACATATTTAATATATACTACGATTAAATGAAATACATACTTATTATGCTACATAAGTATGAAAAATATGATAGATTCACATATACGTATCTATACTTTCTCCTCATCATAACCCACTTATTTTAATATCTTTTCGCTTCAAATATTCCACAAAAGAGTCTAGAGAGAAATGCTTCTTTACCCAAATTCATAAAAAAAAAAATTATTTTTACCAATTTCTATTAAAACATGCACCCCATACCCAAAGTTACGAAAATACCCCTTGATGGTGATCGTGCATGGCGACTAATTGGCGAGAGCTACATGTTATTGGCGAGAGCCACGATTTATTGGTGAGAACCACATTTTATTGGCGAAAGCTCGCCAATAACACGGCGTTCGCCAATTAATCGCCATGCACTATATATCACCATCAAAGGGTATTTCCATAACTTTGGATATGGGGTGCATATTTTTATAGCAATCCATAAAAATATTTTGGTAATTAAAACTCCATATTCCCTCCAAAGTCTTTTTTTCACATTTCCAAATCCACATCTCACACTCAAACAAATAAACACACAACACACACTCATCATATACCCCCCCCCACTCTCTCTTCCCCTTCTTCCCCATCTCTCTCTCTCTCTCTCTCTCAAGTCTCATCAATGGAGATGGAGCCTTCCTCCCCTCTCTCCCTCCCCTCCAAAAAGACCTTCCTCTCCTCCCTCCTCTCTCCCTCCTACCGCGAAGACACCTACTCCCCCTCCCACCTCAAACCCCACCACCAAAAATCCCTCCACCACCTCAAACAATCCCTCTCCTCCGCCGCCGCCGCCGCCGCCGCCGCCGGCGGCGGCGGCGGCCTCACAATGTGGCAAATCCCCCTCCTCGGCGGCGACCCCCGCGGCGACGTCCTCTTACTAAAATTCCTCCGCGCCCGCGACTTCCGCCCCGGCGACGCCGCCGACATGCTCCTCCGCTCCCTCGCGTGGCGCCGCGACTTCGCCGCCGACGCCATCCTCGCCGAGGACCTCGGCTTCAAGGAGCTCGAGGGCGTCGTGGCGTACATGCGCGGCGCCGACCGCGGCGGCCGCCCCGTGTGCTACAACGCGTACGGGGTGTTTAAGGATCGGGAAATGTACGAGAGGATCTTCGGCGACGACGAGAAGCTGCAGAGGTTCCTGCGCTGGAGGATCCAGATCCTCGAGCGCGGGATCAGGATGCTCGATTTCAACCCCGGTGGGGTCAATTCCATCATCCAGGTAATAATAAAAGAAAAAAGAGAATCTATAATGATTCCCCATTTTTCGAATTATGGATAATTGGATTTTTTTTTTTAATATTAACATATGTCGGCATATCGTTACCAACTGAGCTGCGTTTCGTCGCTGTCGCAGGTGACTGATCTTAAGGATATGCCGAAGAGGGAGCTGAGAGCTGCGTCGAATCAGATTCTGTCGCTGTTTCAAGATAATTACCCGGAAATGGTTGGTAGAAAGGTAATTTTTTTTTTTTAATTATTAGTAGTAATTTTTTTTGTAGTACATGTGTTTATTGATTTTGGAGATTTTAATATTTTCTACTACATATGTTTGTTGATTTTGAAGTGTGTTTTAATGATTGCAGATTTTCATAAACGTGCCGTGGTACTTCAGCTTGTTGTATTCGATGTTTAGTCCATTTCTAACTCAACGGACCAAGAGCAAATTCGTCATTTCCAAGGAAGGGAATGCAGCCGAAACTCTATACAAGTAAGTGCCATTATTTTTTTTTTTATTTTTTTTTTTATTTTTTTATTTTTGAGAATTAGTTAAATGAATCCTCCCTATATCGCAAGATAATAATAATAATAATAATAATAATAATAATAAAACTTATTTTATATTTATTTATTGCATAAAAAATTGGAAGAGGGTAATTTTACTTGTTTTATGCCTAATCAAAGCATAAAAAAATAAAAAGAATTAGAGAGAATAGTAAGTTGTTTTATTTCTAATTATTGAAAATTAAGGGGAATAGTTTTACTTATTTTCTTAGTTAGTTATTGCATAGAAATTGAAGGGGAATTTTTTTTTTGCCTATTTTATTTCTGAATATTATACTCCATAGAAAATTGAAAGGGGATCGTGTTACATTGTTACTTATTTTATCCTTACGCATTGCATATATATATATAAAAAAAAAAAAGAAATATATAATGATGATTATACGTGTAAAATGTGGAAATTTGCATTACTTTACCACATGCATTTCGTAATAAAACAATACCATTTTTTATTTTAATTTAAATAGAGGATTTCGGCTTGTATTTTTGCAGGTTTATTAGGCCGGAAGAAGTGCCGGTTCAGTACGGCGGGTTGTGGCGGCCGGGCGATGATCTGAGCGGTCCGGCCAAACCGGCGTCGGAATTCGCGGTTAAAGGAGGGGAGAAAGTGAACATCGAGATTGAGGGCATGGAGGTAATTTCAGGTCTTTAAATTAGATGACAATTCACAAAAGCTGCTAGAATTTTTCTGCGATGAAAATCTGGAAACTAGCGTCTGTTTATATCTCTCTAGTTGTCTCCCTATGCTTCATGTGACTTGACGCTTTTACCCTTTCTTGTCTCTTTTTGATCGAGGCAAAGTGTATAATTGGTTGGCTCTTCTTTGGAAAATGCATTTTTCAAAAAAAAATTTCCATCATTTTTACTTGTTTTATAGAGCATGAAATAGACAAAAAAAAAGGAACATTTAAATTCTGATTTATTTATTTTTCTATTTTTTCTTACTTTCATTTTCTTGTGATAAATTGTTTGAAAATATGATGCAATGCTATCACTATTTTATAGTATTAGGTTTCACTCTTACCTCCCATAGACATTAGGAAGTTCTATATAAAAAATCATTACACATCCTGCAAAATAGTTCCTTCATAATTTCCAACTGCAAAATATCTATACTTAAAAACTGAGGTAATTTTATCTTTTTTTACTACCCCTAACTATCGTGGTAAAAAAAATTCACTATGATAGTACTTCGCCATAGATTTTTGACTGGAGTAAATGTTAGTAAATGCTTCATGACTCAAATAGTATAAACTAAAACAGTTGAGAATTCAATAGAATATACAATATAGTAATTGAAAGGGACCTAACTTTACATGTTTATTTCAATTGAAAATTTATCTATGTGCAACAAATTATAATGATTTATTTTATTTTATTTTTAGACCGGTTCAACTATAACATGGGACATAGTTGTTGGAGGTTGGGAGTTGGAATATAGTGCTGAATTCGTGCCAAATGCCGCCGGCGGCTACACCGTCGCGGTGGAGAAGCCGCGGCGGATCGCCGCCGACGAGGAGGCGGTGCACGGCTCCTACACCGCCAGGGCTGCCGGAAAATTGGTGCTCGCCGTCGATAACGCCGCCTCGCGGCGGCGGAAGGTGGCGGCGTATCGATACAGTGTCCAAAAATCCGCCGCTACTACTATTGTGTAAAATTATTTAAAGCAATAAATTTTAATGTGTTTATTTTAGTTGTTTGAGGGCTTTTGAGAAAAGTGAATTTGTCTCTTTTACTTTTTTCCCAGCTTTATCATTCGCTTTTTCCTATTTTCTGATGGATTTTTCTAGTGAACCCTGTCACGTGTAAATCAGATCGTATATGATAAAATCGAAATTGGAGTTTGGAAATGGGAAAAGTGAATAATTGTGTTTCACTGTTCATAGCTTATCCATTTCATACTTGAAACCAAAAGAAGTGAATTTTTCTGTGTACATTTTGTTAGCATTCACAATGAATTTAGGCTCATTTTTTTACGAAGAACATGTTTTTTCTTTCTTTATTTAGTTTCACAACACAAACGATTTATTCTTTATCCATTTTAGAAAAAAATGAAATGAAATGGATGTACAAGACTATATCGTGTTAAATCCAAATTTGTGTTCGTTACCATTTCTCAATCGATCAAATAAAATTGTGGGACCTAAATATACCATCTGTCCTTTTCTTATTTTCAAAAAATGATCTTCAAATAAATATCGTATGTCAAAATGTATACAATAATTTTGTCACAAGCTATAAACTATACTATCATGAAAAGAAATTTCGCTCTCGTAAATACTAGTATATGTATTTTGACAACTGATAACAAATAAAGGAATAGTATAAATCTTTTTAATACATATCTTGGTTAATACTCCCTCCGTCTCGTCCAGATTGTTACGTTTTCCTTTTTGGGCCGTCCCAACGACATAGTTACTTTTCTAAAAATAGAAAAAATAAGGGGTTTTAAACTTTCTTAGGAGGAGATTAATTATCCCTAACTGAGACCCTTATTTTTTTTTTTCCTAATTTGGGCTAACCCATAAATCTCCCAAAATACTCAAGTTTAATAATTTTGAGGTTCTAAATTTATTTAAAATAATTAATTAATTAATTACAGATTAAATATTTCAGAAAATAAATTCCTTATAAATAAAAAATACGAATTAAAAATTAATTAAAAACACTAATCATAAAAAGGTCAACAAAATTCCACAATTAGTTACCCACTTTAACTACTAAACATTAGCTCCTAAAACTCCGCGTCCAAAAGAAACGTAACAATTTGGGCGGGACGTAGGGAGTATTAATTTTCGATGTAATATTTGAAGAGTCAATCACTTCATTCATATATCGCAGTTTACTGATTCACAAAGGTATTATCGACGAAACAATTCAGTCAAAATATAAGATGTTTCACCTCCAATCAATACAGGTCAAGAGTTCGAATCATCTCGACTGCATAACTATGTGTGCTTGTGAATTATAATCTAAAAATTATCCACAAAGGCAAAAGATGAATAGTGGATTAATGGTAATGATTTGGGTAGACTAAAAGTGGTGTAAATACGACAAAGTAATCTTAGGATCCTGTGTTTGAGGTATGATGTCCCTAATGGCTAATATATAGCCTTTGTTATTATCCAATTAAGTGGAAATTTTAGTCCAAGTGTTTGAAATTAGAATGATTAGTATAAATGGTTGAATAAAAAAAAGAATGATTAGGAGAAATGGTGAAGCATGTGAGGTGGGGTTTTGCTTCATTTGCAAAATATCATCCACGCTTTGTTGGGAGACGTGAAAGCAATAAGAGTTGTGGGGGCCCATTTTGAGACTACCAATTTGGGCTTGGCCCTCAAATTTAAAATGTGTGACCACTTTGTACATCCAATTATACTCCAATTATTATTGATTCAACCTTTATTGGGAAATATGTGAAATTGTAGTTTGGGTATTGGATTATAGTAAAATTCTTCTAATGTGATTAGTGTAATTGTGACATAGGCTACTACATTGGATCAAGACTATATTATAAGTACAATTATTAGGTTTGAAATTAGCTTATTTTATAAAGTTTATAAGCTCCGTCGGCTCATAAGATGCTATTATTTCAAGAATTTACAAATTGTCAAAGTATTTGGATCATTGTGCTTATAAGTTACGGAGATAGTTATGGCTTTAGACCAAACAAATCACGGTCCGAGAGGAAAAAAAATGACGGAAAGCAGAAATGAGAAAGGAATAAATTAGAAACACCAGGCTATAATAAGGTTAATTTGATAAATTAATTGTTATTTAATAGATTATGAAAAAAAAGGTTGGAAAAATTGAGGAACTTATTTCTCTGAAAATTTATAACTATTGAAATTTATTTTCACAACTTATAAATTACTTATGATATTATTTTACCATATATTTTAACAAGAGTTTCTAAACTCTCAAATAGCTTATAAGATATGGTATATCAACTCAGTCAAACACCCTCTAAAGCGACGAGTTTCTCCGTTATAAAAGATGGACTAGTGGAATCAATATAGATTAACTTTACCGATATATAAATATATATTACCCGGATTTCATTAAGTGGAATCGATATAGATTAACTTCACCGATATATAAATATATATTACTCGAATTTTATTAATAATAAAAATCTCGATATCATGAAAACATGAGAACACTTGCAGTTAACGTACAGAGTAGTTGTATTAATTGACGTAAAAATGAATTCTACCGACAAAATATAGAACCCCCTTCTAAATTCGAACTCGGATCTGCATCATCCAACTTGTTTCACGATCTAACGGCTAAAAATGGTGCTTAATTAACATTCTCACAAATAAAAAATGGTTCTTATTTAAACCTTTTTTTCCCATATATTATCCAACTTAAATATATCGGTCGGTTCCAGAAAACTAGACGATGAGTTGTGTTGCCGATCAAAAACGTGTCCAAGAATTAGCAAGATTTGCTTCAACGTGTCACCGCAAACAATAATGCAGAAAATAAAACAATCTAAAAATGGAAAGAAAACTAAAAACACCCCTTTATAATAAAGAACAAAATCCCAGAAAGTTTCAAGAACTCAAATATTCAGCTGTCTTAAATTAAATTTGAAGGCAAAAAAAAATAAAAAAAAGAAGCATCAATGGCTCAAGCTTCGTTTACTCCAAATAGTGAAAAAATCCAATCATTTAGATTGCTAAGTGGGCATCTGATCCCTGCTGTCGGGCTTGGGACATGGAAATCTCAATCTCCTCGAGAATCTGTTCAAACTGCTCTTGTTGAGGTTAGGTTTAATTTTCCCACTTTTTATTAAAAAAAAAAAAAAATACTCCCTCCGTCCCATTATTTATGGCTCGTATATCATTTTCGGATGTCCCATTATTCATAACTCATTTCTTTTTCTAGATATATATTTTACTTACACAAATTTAAATAATACTATATTTTGTCACCACTTTATACATTTTACACTGCTTTTCAACTCTCTTAAATATCCGAGCCCAAAAGCAATGAGCCATAAATAACGGGACGGAGAGAGTAATAATTATCAATTGTACATTTTTTGGCTCAAAAAAGTCAATTTAGTTAAAAAGAATATTAAAGCACAACGACGTTGTTTGTGGCATCTTAGTTTAAGAAAGAAGATTTTTGCATCTTAGTTTAAGAGATAATTTTTTATAAGTAAATCGCAACAATCGGACGAGTCACATTTAGAGCCAAAAAAATGAACAGAAAGTGCTACTAAATCGATAATTTATGGTTTTAAAAAAAAATAATTATGATGGTTCAGGGTATAATTTATGGTTGTTAAAATATTTTGGGGTTTGAAGTGTTATTTATCCAAGTTTAAAGAGCATTGTTAAATAAATCGTGGCCATTTTAAGTAAATCGTATCAATTGGGCGTGCTACATCCAATTTTTTGGGCCAAAAAAAATGGATAGAGGGTTTTTAAAAAAAGTATTTCTCGATAATTCAGGGTATAATGAAATATAATTGACATGTCAAAATAATTTGGGGTACAAAATGGTAGTATTTCATTATTCAAATTTAAAATAGTACTAGTACTATATAGTAATTTTTTTTTCATTGTGAATGTTTATTTTTTATTTAATATTGTTATTTAAATTGTGGGGTTGCAGGCAGGTTACAGGCATGTTGATACGGCCGCGCAGTATGGAGTTCAAATAGGGGTAGTTTGATATATATATATTTTTATTATTATTTTTCAATAGTTTGTTTAATTTTATTGGTGAGCAAAATTTTAGTTGATAGTTTGGAGTTTTGATTTTTTGTTTTAATAGGTGGGGGAAGGGATCAAGGCAGCCATACATGCTGGAATAGAGAGAAAGCATTTGTTCATCACTTCTAAGATATGGTATATATACTGATTTAATCAACTTCTAATTCAACTTAATTAATCACAATATTAATTAAAAATTTGCCAATTTACAATTTTAGGTGCACTGATTTGGTGCCAGAAAGAGTTGGGCCAGCGTTTTTGAGGACACTAGAAGAATTGCAGCTAGACTACCTTGATCTCTATCTTGTTAGTAATTCTATTGTGTTATTTTATACAATTATAATAATATATGTTGATATAATAAATTAGTTCATTGATTAATTGTGATTGTGATATTGATTATGGTTTTGAAATTTTGATTCTTTTGTTTGAAGATCCATTGGCCCTTTAGGTTGAGGGACGGAGCCGGCCGGCCGCCCCAATACGGCGATGTTTTTATGGATTTCGACATGGAAGGAGTTTGGCGGGAAATGGAGAAGCTTGTGTTGGAGGGTTTTGTGAGGGATATTGGGATATGCAATTTCACCATGAAGAAATTGGATAAGCTCTTGAGCATTGCTAAGATCAAGCCTTCCGTTTGCCAGGTGAATTTTCGACGAATTATTCGTGCTGACGTTCTAAAGTGTCATTTATAGTGAAGAAAAGTGTTATGTATAGTGAAATAGTAAATGAAAGTGTCATTGTCTGCGTGAGGGGACCTTAACTAATAAGGTTATTGTAGATGGAGATGCATCCGGGTTGGCGCAACGACAAGATGCTCGAGGCTTGCAAGAAAAACGACATCCACGTCACTGTAAGATTTTTTTTTTCTTTCAAGATACATTGTTTTGACTTTAGTGGCATGACTGAAAGGTTATGGGTTTGAATCTTACCGTGGGTCCCCCTCTCTATAGGCCTACTCCCCTCTGGGGTCGCAGGAGGGCGGCCGGGATCTCATCCACGACCCCGTCGTGGATAGAGTTGCGAAGAAGCTCAACAAGAGCCCTGGCCAGGTGCTCGTGAAATGGGCTATCCAGAGGGGCACCAGCACGATCCCAAAATCCAACAACCCCGATAGGATTCACGAGAATTTGCACGTTTTCAACTGGGATATACCCTCCGAGGACTTCGAAGCTCTCTCTAGCATTAAAGATCAGGTCCGTGTCGTGTCTGTGTCGTGTTTTTTCGACTTCCTGCATATAATTTGTGTGTAATGAAACTAACTTCAATTGTGCGTTTGTTGAGCAGAAACGAGTGCTCGACGGCGAGGAGCTCTTCGTCAACATGACCGACGGACCTTTCAGGACCACCGCTCACGTTTGGGACGACGAGGACTGAGTCGGGTCGGGTCGGGTCGGGTCGGGTCAATATGTAATATATAAATATGTAGTAGTAAATTTTATGTATCCCATGTGACATCTATCTTAAGTTTGTGTTATTAGTATTACTTCCTACATCGTTGTTTTTAACAAAATACGAGACTGAAATACGATTAGACATCGGTCATCGTTTTTAACAAAATACGAGACCAAAATACGAGACTGAAACACGATTAGACATCGGTCATCGGTACGACACAAAAAAACAAAAAAAACATAAAATATGACAACTTTAAAGTTCTCATCTCACTTACAATAAAATTGTCCGAAAATTTTCCCACCACAAGAAAACACTAAATCATGAATTCAGCCGCACATATATATCAAACTCCCCTCTTCTCATTCTTGCTTGAACCAAAACAAATCAAAAGCAGTTAAAAAAAAAAATCCCACTTCTCACTTTTCCTTCCTTTTTTTCCAAACTATTTACAATCAAGAAACATAAATTCCAACTCTTTTTTTTTTTTCACTCTTCAACACGCTCGAGCTTCTTCCCCAATCTCCTCTTCCTCGGGCGCCTCACGTCGCGATTTTCGCCTTCGTCGAGCTTGACGTTCAAGACGGTTTCGAGGGCGTCGACGCTGTTCACGCTGCCCGCGCAGCTCTGCGAGTCGAGATCCGGATAGCTGGACTTGTAGTGCACCAACTCGGTCGGTGGGGCCCGCTTGAAAAACAGGCACACGACGGCGCAGTCGTCGATCTTCGAGCGGGGGTACTTGTACCTCCACGCCCTCACGGCGTGCTCGACCAAGGACTGCGCCGCCGTGGACCGGGGTGCGGAGGCCACTATCTTTACCACCTCGTCGTTCGACAAAGCGTCCCATACCTAAGATATAGATAGAGATATCGTAAATTTCAACGAGTCAAGAAAGTGGATAAATTTACTCTTAGTTACCTCTAATTATCAAATATATTTATATATAATTGAAAAATTAATAAAGTTATAATGGATAAAATGAAATTTTTTGTAATATTTTTTATAAATTTCTTAAAATGTGACACTTATTGGGGATAGGAGTCACATAACTATCTTAAAAGTAAATATATATCGGTGTAAATACTTTTTTTAGAACCTGACTTGTGACACGAGCCGTATGTGGGACTATCTCATGGGTCATGACTCGTAACACGTACATTCAAATACCAATAAAATTACGTAAACGCCCTTAATATACAATACTTACTACTATTAGTTACTATATCTCGAATCTTGCTATATTAGACTGTCCGACATAAGTTTTTATGTTCTTACCCCGTCTGTTGCCAAGACTACGAACTCATCTCGCTCGGTGAGCTTCCGATACGTCACCACCGGAGTCGAGATGAGGCCGTAGTCTTTCAAGCAGAAATCGCCGAACGCCCTGGCCATTGCTAGGCCGGGGCAGTCCTCATCGGGCATCCAAATCCGGTACACGCTCGGCTCTTCCTCCATCGCCTGCACTCGTCCCCGACGCCCTAAAATCCGATTCGTTTCACCTGAGAGAGTACACAGCACATAAATACACACAACCATCATGTGTTAACATAACCGAACGAGGCGAGAGGAAATAGGGAAGAGAGAAGCAAACGAACTCGGGACATTTGGCTTCAGATCGACAGTCAATTGCTCCGCGACGAGCTGATCGTTCCCGTCCCTCTTGCAAAGAACGGCCCGTGAATCGCCTAGATTCGATATGATCAAATGATCTCCCTATTGAAAAACAATACCCAAATGTGGTAAGAAACCAAACAGCAAACAATGAGAGACAAGAGAGGGGATTTGTGACCTTTTTTAGGACTGAAACTGAGGTGCTGCCACTGCAGTAGGTCTCGACCGAGGTGTCCTTTTCGAGCTGCTCGTCCATGTCGTGGAAGCACTTGGTGAGGCGGGCCTTCCACGAGAGGAAGAGGGGGTTCCGGGAGTCGGGATCCGCCCCTTCCTCGTCGTCGATGTCCATGACCACGGAGGTGCCGTCGACGGTGGGCTGCCGGTAGAGCTGGGAGATCTTGGCCGGGAGGAAATCGCGGACGTATTGCGACACGTTGTGGCCGGAGGGGCCGTGGCCGTCGAACACCGCGCAGAAGGACATGTCTCTGTCCCCTGAAAACCTCTGCATCACAAGATTTTTTTTAGCAATTCAACATTTTGATCAGATTAGGACATGATGCTTATAAAGCCTACAAAATCAAGATTTTGATAGACACTGCAAATTCTTGTAATTTTTACCTCCCAATTCAAGAATGATTTATGAGCAAATTAGGCCAAGAATGGTGTAATAGTATCCAATTTGATTTAGGATGATGCAAGCTATGAAATGAACTTGACAAATGAAGATTTGATCAAAATGACTAGAAAATTTTCAAATTCTTGATTTTCACCTCTCAAGCTATTATAGATCATGATTTTGATCAAAATGGCAACAAACATTCAAATTCTTGATTTCAACTCCCATAACTGTCGTTTGCATCTACTAAATAAGATTTTGGTCAAATTTAGGATGTAATGATGTTGGCAAAATCAAGATTTTGACCAAAATGGCTAGAAAATTTTCAATTTCTTGATTTTCACCTCCCAAACTATAACTTGCATCAACAAATCCAAGATTTTGATCAAAATGTCAACAAACAATTCTATAATTCTTGCTTTTCACCTCCCAAACTATCACACTTCCATCTACCAATTCAAGATTTTGATCAAACTTGGACATGATGCAATGAAGTTAGCCAAATCAAGATTTTGATCAAAATGGCAACAAAACATTTCAAATCCATGATCTTCACCTCCCAAACCATCCTTTCCAACTACCAAATCAAGACTTTGATCAAAATTACCAACAAACACTTGCAAATTCATGATTTTGATCAAAATGACAACAACAAAACATTTCAAATTCTTGATCTTCACCTCCCAAACCATCACTTCCATCTACCAAATCAAGATTTTGATCAAACAAGAACATAATACAATGAACTAACCAAATCAAGACTATGATCAAAACTCAAAATGACCAACAAAAACACTTTTTCAAAATCTCAAATTTTTTCCATTTCTCACCTCCCAAACTGTCATGGAATCTTGATTGACTCCCTTCCTCCCCTGCTGGCTATACATGGACACATACTTGGATGAGCCCTGCAGCCTCACCCGGGCCCCGCCGTCGCCCCTCAAAACGACGCCACCGCCACCGCTCCCTTCCTCCTCCCTCCTCTCCTCCTCCACGGGGTACCGCCCGATGGGCCCACCCCGATGGCACGAGCAACACGCGCCCATTTTTCGCCCCCCGAAATAGGCGAAAAATGAACCAAATTCACAAAAAAAAAATCCTCCTAATTCTTGTTTTTCGCCACGTGCATGAATTCAAGCAAGAACATGCTGCATTACTACAACAACGTGAGAGGAGAAGGGATTGGCCTGAATCTCAATCTAACAATGGTGGGATTCAAATTTTTTTTTTTGTAAAGATTAAATTTTTCCTAATTTTTTTTTTGTTTGTATATTTTTTTTTTGTTTTTGTTTTCTTGAAAGGAAGATCAAGAAAAGGGATTATTTTGATTGGACAAAAATGGCCATTTACGACAGCGATTGATGTCGCAATGGCACATCTATTTTTCCCACACAATTCAAACCCTCTTCCTATCTATCACAACATTGCTCCTTTTTCGCCCTCTTAAATTTTTGTTACCTTTTTTAGGGTGGAGATTGCTGTGTTTTTCCTTACCTGCCTAATTTTAGAATGCTGATTTTGGAAGATGATGATAATGGTGGTGGTGATGGTGGAATTCCAACCAATTTTTTTTGATGTAACGATTGTATTTTTTCCCATTGTAGATAGTTAGGTGAATTTTTTTATGGGTTTTGGTTTAACTTCATTTATTCTTGACCCTTTTTGGGTGTTTTGTAGCACCGGATTTTTGGGTGGATTCTTGGTTCAAAATTGATGGATATAAATTCATATGGGTGTTGGGCCAACTTAATTTATAAGTTATTTAAAGAGATCTACTAAATGTTTTGGGATTTTGCAATTATTTTAAACTATAATTTTTTTAAGTATTCACGCAATAAGATATTATGTACTATGAAACTTACAAGCTCTTTAATTAGTTGGAAAAAGGACTTGTTTTGAAGAAAGTTCTTGCACATTAGCCATAGCATAGACACAATTATCCCAAAAAAATTATATTCATACAAGTTATAATATCTTTTTTTGTCTCCTAAAGTCAACAAAAAAAGTTGTAGACGTGTATTTTTGTGAGACAGAAGTTATTAACTCTCACATGCAAAATGATAATAATAAAAATATATTACATATTATTCCATACAATTAAATACAATAATATCTGACCGACAGCGACAACAAGAATGTAAACGAATTTTTAAAATTCAAAAAATCATGTACACATAGTTTGACCAGAAAGTACATTATTTTCTGATTTATATTAAACCATGTTTTTTCTTTCTCCTTTTAACCATATCTTTTAGACTGTTACCACCCAATTTACAGTTTTGAAGCAATTTAAAAGGGAAATCGCAATTTTTTAAGTTAATTTTGGTATCGAAAATATAGGGGAACTGATGTAGCGAGAAGCGTGAAGATAAAGGCGAATACCTTCGTTGATTCAAATAATACCGAAAGCAAACGCAGATAGAGTGAAAATCCGTTGATTCTCTACGAATACCGGATGAACACAGAAAAAGGGGAAATAAACCCTAACTTTTCATTAATCAATTCAACTCCCAAAATACATAATAAGAACTCCTGTTTATAATACTATAATTACTTGGAAAGAAAGTAAATTCCATAGTAAAACTAAATAACAAGCATATCTATCTAATATCTTCATCAATATTTATCTATATCTCTATCATTCTCCTCTGCTTCAAAACGATTCGTCTTCGAATCGAATGCAGCTTCACCTCCAAAAAAATCATCACTCATGAAAGACATCAGAAATATAATATGCATCTCGCGACAACGAACATCAGCAGTTGCTTTATGCTTAACATTGATTTTCTCCAATATAAAATCAGATCGGTTGAACGTGAAAACCAAGATCACCACATCAGAAACACCAAATATATTCTTCAACGTAGGAGATGTATAATCGTCATAAACAGCATCAGATGAAATTTTCTCCGACAACATAGGAGACAATATTTTCTCCACCAACAAAAGAGATGGATAATCATCACAAATATCACCCGATAATTTTTTTACCTGTAGTATAGAGGATGAAAAATCCGTAGATGGATAATCATCATAAATTGGAGGACCCGTATAGTCCTCGACTATAGCGTCCTGCAATATAGGAGATGGGTCATCATCATCATAGATGGGAGGACCCGTATAGTCTTCCACTTCATCAAACAACGTTGTATCGCCGTCCCAAGGTGCAAAAAGATTCTCCATCCGTAGGAGGATCGTAGCAAGACTCTGGATACCAACTGATGCAGCGAGAAGCGTGAAACTATAGGCGAATACCTTCGTTGATTCAAAGAATACCGAAAGCAAACGCAGATAAAGTGAAAATCCGTTGATTCTCTATAGAATACCCGGAAGAACACGATAAAGGGGAAATAAACCCTAACTTTTTATTAATCAATTCAACTCCCAAAATACATAAAAATAACTCCTATTTATAATATTACTAATTACTTGGAAAGGAAGTAAATAATCAAATTAAATACTAACATATATCTCTAATTACGAAAAATCTTTATTTCCATCTCTATCTCCATCATTTCCTATTTATTGGGTTTTTCTACTCTACCCACAATAGCTTTGTTCTACAACAATATAGCTTACCGAATAAACTTGCAAATATCATTTTATTAAAATTCAAATCCAACTCATATATCAGTGATACGCCCGTATTTGAATCCAGGCCAGTCTTACAGTGAGACGATCTCACAATTTTATTTGTATTTCATCTAGTTGTCGACATATAATGAATAAATAATTATGAATATTAGCACATGTTATAAATTTGCTTATTAGTTTAAAATTTATTATTTTCACATGTTGATAATGCAAATCTAACAAAGCATGTGACATTACATTACATGATATTTAAGAACACGTGAACACATCAATAAATAGGTATGGGTGATCATTATGGATAAATTATTATTTTAGAATAGAAACCATGTATTTAATCGCGCATCACTTATGGCAAGTTTTTACAAAATTTGATTGATTTAATTATAAGCTACAATGAACTTGTCAGTTAAATTAAAAGGAGATATATTAGAATCGGACATGATTAAAAGAAAAATGATTATGCATGACAGTTTTTGCTAATGGATTTTAATCACACTTTTCTTTCTACAAGAACGGCTTTAAGCTCACTAAATTCATGTTATTAAATGTTCGAATAAAATGTATTCAATTTGTTATTGATATTTATACCAAGTAACAAGTGGAGTTTATTTCTAGAAGGAATGTCAAAAAGTAGCCGGCGCAACCGAAAATTATTTTCAGACACTTACGTCAAAAAATTAAATGAAAAGGGCCCAGCGAGGAAGAAATTTCTGATCCATGTCACACTCTCTAATAAATGAACCATTTATCTATCTATAGTTCATATTTGACATGATGATTGATTGGTAGTATAACATTGTTTTGAAGCAATTAATTAAATGCAACACTGTTAATTAGACCCTTTTATTTGACTTTTTTTTAGCTTGCTCACATGGAAAATTTCAACTTTGGGAAGATATTTTTAGCAGCACAAGTCTACTAACTAAACCAAGTCACATGTCAGCAATTTCAACACTGTATGCAGGATGCACCTTCCTATGCCTAAAATAGTAGTACATATTTTTCCAAAATTTTGGTGTTGGTAGAGACTTTTCCATTTATAAAAATCTGTTTGACAATAATAATAGTGTAAAAAGTAAGAACTCATGTAACAATTGATTAGTGAATAGTTTTTACCTGTATTTTTCTTTCTAGAATAGTTTCTTATTAAATTTAGTTTGACCCATCTCTTTCTCTCTCTATAAATGGTCTCTCTCTCTATATATATACACTATGACAATGCAATCTCAATATCAATGTTGGTTTTTATTGCACACGTGTTATTTATTTAGCAGTGCTAAAATAAATATTATATTATTTTTTATAGACTATATAGTGTAGAATTGGGCTGGGATACTTATTTGAGCCCAAAATGGATCCTTCAATCGGGCCGAATCAACAACGAAGATTGATATCCGAATTCTGGAGCTCTCCAGAAATGTCCTTCGCTTTTATTAATCAACTCTGCAAATTCATTTTTCTCGCAATTTTGGTCGCGGATTTTTCACGCTTGGATTCAGGCAAGTAATTTTTCTACTTTTTGTTGCTACAATTTCTGAGATCTGAGGTTTTTGCTGCTTGAATGGAGATTAAAAAACATTTTATTTGACGCGATTTTGTTTTCATGTATTTATGCATTTGAATCCGCCAGAGAGAGAGAGAGAGAGAGAGAGAGAGAGGAAGTATTTTTAGAATTGAGAGTTTTGTGATTATGTTTTCGAGCAGTGGTGGCATCGATGAACTGTTTTGGTGCAAAATTTTCTTCTTATTTGGATGGTAATTAGATTGTGATTCTTCTGTTTGAGAAGAAGAAGAGAAATAAATTATATAGTATGTTAGTTTCTCGAAGTGGTTAGCTGCCAAACTAGTTTGCTTAAAATCATTTTATTCATAGCAATGATTTGTAGCTATTGTAGTGTTGAATTACTGAATTGATTTCAGTTATTCAACTGTGCTTTTTGACCAACCTATGTGTTCGAACTTTTGCGTTTGGGATGAATTTAACCAAAAATCCTAAAACAGTTGAGCTTGATTATATTTATGGAAATTTTAAGAAACTATAAATATATTTGAGATTTTAGCAATAAATACTTGTTGGGATCCATGAAATTCACCATGCCGTTGTATCAGACCTTATCCATTTATTATTTAAAGCTATTTATTGTGAATGTATCTGATTTCAATTTCTGGAATCTATAAAAAAAATTATAAATCGAGCTTAAGTTAGTCTAAGTCTCTCCCTTAGTTAGATATACGATTTTTAAATTAAATCTTTAGTCGTCTTTGGAATTTAATTTCAAAGAACTTTGTTTTCTAGTTAATTTCATCTTTGCTTCGGACTTAGCTTGTAAAATGTTATTATTATGGATTTTCATAGGTATAAATGTTTTTGAAAGCTTATACCTCGACTTAGGTTAGGGATGCTCTTCATGGCTTTCAACCTAGAAAGTTAATCTGTATATTTTTAAATTTAAAAGTTTGTTTATCTAAAGAATTTCCTTATTTAAGATTTTATTTCATCTAAAATACTAAAAAAAATATAAGAGTTCCTCATTTTTTTCACATCAAATATTTATCTTCGAATTTTCTTGGGATTTAATAAAATTGAACGATCGATGCAGGATGTCTTCGATTGAGCCGCCGTTCAGGCCAAGGGAGAAGCTGCTCGAAAAGCAGAAGCATTTCCAAAACATACATAAACACACTTATTTGAAAGGACCATATGATAAGATCACCTCAGTTGCCATTCCTCTTGCTTTGGCTGCCTCTTCTCTCTACCTCATTGTAAGTGCCCTTTCTCACCCTCGCTCGATAGCTTTCCCCCATTTTTCACGCGAAGCTAGGTCTACCCGTCTCTCTATTCGCTTGTAGTTGCTTCGCGTTTGATAGCTCTGCCAATTTAGACGCGTGTTTGTGTTGTTTTTCAGGGGAGAGGGATCTACAATATGTCTCATGGGATCGGGAAGAAGGAATGAGAACTCGCTCGTTGTGATGATCGATATTGGAAGAGCTTTGCAAGGCTAGTGTTTATTATCCAAGTATTAATATCTTGAATGCTTAATTATTCCAAAATTACTTGCGATTAATTTAATAGTGTGGTGTATATGCAGCTCCCTAATCATTTTATGTGAAGCTTAGCATTTAGCCATTTATGATGTTTTGAAGAACCATAAAGAAGTAAAATGACATAAGGGGCATAAAGATAATCCATGCAATAACCAAAGTTTGCATTTAGGAAGAGCATTTCATTACATTTGCTTGTCAAATAAAATGTACAAGTTGTGATCTCATTTTGAAACAATACTCGAGGAGTTTAGAGCTTCCCGACGACAATATTTTCCAATAGGGACTCACACGCGTCTTCGAGTAAATCCAAAACCTATGATAGATGAAAAAATTGTTAGGGGGTCCAACAAAGTTTTAGTTAAAAAGTCAATTATTTTTAATTTTTAATCAAATATGGTTTGTTAAATCAAATTATTTACACCAACAAGAAAATTGTAGGATTTTTAAAAAAATATATGTAAATGAATAATTATAAATTTATCATAATACCTACTAATTTTTTTTTAAAAAAAAACCAATGGGGTCCAATTCTCTCCTTCCCATCCGCGAATGAAGTCAACCTCTCGAGCAGTCTTTGCATTTTACGTATTTATTTTCATTAGTGCATGTTATGTGTAAATTTGTATTACCTTCTCGAAACCTTGTGGTCCGCCATAGTAGGGGTCGGGCACTTCGGTTTCATCGTGCCTCTTGCAGAAAGAACACATCAAGCGAACCTGCAAAATTGTAACGTTTCCGCTGCGAAGTAAAAGAGTAGTAGTTGCGAGTTTCTTATGAACACGAGACGAACCTTTTCGTGCGCACCTTCGGGTAGCGTCTCCCTATGTCTCCACCTCTCAAATGCACCCAATATATCCTCTTTAGACCAATAAAATTCTTAGTAAGTTCAATTTAATGCATAACCAATTGCACTTAAATGGTTTCCACTTTTTATGCGAGTAATGTACCTCTGTTTTGATTATCCATTGCAAGAATAAGATCAAAATCCCTAAAATCCGATGGCTTTATCGGCCTCGATATCGAAGTTATCTCAATTCCACGCTTTTTTGAAGATGCCCTCATTCTTGGATCTGCTTGATCACCCTTGATTCATCGTATTAATCATGCACAACAATGAGTAAAACTAATCTCAATGGTTATAGTATAATATATTTGAATTCTAATAATGTAAATTTATTTTTCTAATTAGATAGTTCTGTAGATATCAAACTAAATTGTCAATTATTAGTCCAATTAAACTAAAAAAATTTATTTCTGGTATATGACTCCTTCTGACCCACTAAGCATGACATAATACATCTATAGGCAATGAGATTAAGAAAGTGACATTTTGTGTGTAGAAATGGTAGAGTCCATATATTGATAGATTTTTCAAGGCATTTTTTCATTTTTTTTCATTTTGACTTGTGCATAAGTAATGAGATAATCCAAAATGGTAAGGTGTTTGAAGGAAATATATAATAAAATTATGTGACCTAATAAATGTATTAATCATAGTCTCAACTGAAGTAAATGCATAATTACGATTACATGGCTATTAATCACTGAAGTAAATGCATAATTACGATTATATTATATGGCTTAATTAAAATTAAAATTAAAATTAAAATTAACGATATAAATAGATTTTGATATTTTGTAGGATGAATTGAAACTAGCTAGCTCCACAAAATAGAGAATCTAAATACCTCATGGTAGTTGATAGTGCCGGCGGAATCAATGTAGAACTCGGAATCGATGCCCCTTTCCTTAACGAGGTGCCGGAAAACGCCTTCGGCCGCCGGACTCCGGCAGATGTTGCCGAGGCAGACGAATAGCACGGAATACGGTTTGCTCGCCGCCGCGTTGCCGTCGGAGGCAGCTGACGGCGTCGCCGCCAACGCGATTAATCTCGCCATCGATTTTATCGATAATTTTGGATGTTTGGGCGAAGCATTATCTGGAAATTCGAGAAATGGTTGGAGTTTGCGGCGGAGGAGAGGAGAAGCGCGGCGGCGGATTGGAGAGGTTTGGGCGATTGGAGTCGAGATTGCGGCGGTGGTGTGCAAGGTGTTCATCGAGGTTTTGTTGATCGGATTTTAATGGCGGAATTTTGCTCTCTGCAACTGATTGGTCGTATCTTTTTCTCTCCCAAAGGAAAAATAAATTAAATCTGTATATTTGGGGAATTGTTTTGGGCCCATCACTGTGGATTGAATGGCCCACGTTGTTAAACACCTATAACTTAATCTGCACCATTTTATTTATCAATTAACAAACCTTTTTTTAGAATATCAATTAACAAACCTTTTTTTTAGAAGATCAGATAACAAACATAATCCTGCATTTTTTCAACAATTAAGAACGAATTTAAAGTCTCATTACAATCAAATTTCTATAAGTTATGGTGTGTAAATTGGTTGTTAGAGCCTAACCTCTAGTTTAAAAACAAGGGTGCAAACCTTTTTCCCAAAAAAGGGGTTCCAAACAATATTTAAATAATTGAGTTGAAAGCCTCAAATTCTTATTTCACTCCCAAAAAAAAAAAGGAGGTTTTTCTATGTATATTGCAGTCCAAACTATCTAATTTAAGAAGCCCACATATTTCATTATGTAAAAGCCCAATTGTTAACCAACTTTAATTAAATAACAAGCCCAACTGTTAACCCAATTTTGTAAATTACCCAAAAATTATTTTCCGAATTCTCTCTTTATTTTCCCTTTTCATTTTATTTTCTTTTTTCGGGGTTGCGCTTATTTCCCTCTCTTATTCCCGGAATCCCGTTCGCGCCGCCACCGCCGCCTCCCTTTAAAAAATCGCCGCCGCGCTGCTTCTCTCGCCTTTTTCCACTCTTCCTTTTCTTTACTAAGTAGGTTTGAATCGAATAAACCTCCTAAATTAGCTCGAATTCATGGTTTATTGTTAAAGAAGGTATCACAAAAGGAAACGGCTATTGCTGACTTCGCCAGATACCAATCCGAACCGAAACCCTAATTCAGCACACAGTTTACTGAGAGGCAATAATGAAGCCTTCAAAAAATTCGAACTCCGGAGCGAATTTAACGAGGTTTGCACTTATTCATTAATCTTCAAATTTTGTAATTTTTGTTACTGAGTTTCTCTTCTTTGTGCTCTGCATTGGGTGAAAATTAGTTTGGAGAGTAATGGCGGAGACATCCTCATATTGCCCCCGAAGAAGAAGAAAGATAAGAAAGGGAATAATCAGGTTAGCTGTGTTTATGATTGATTTGGTCACTTTGTTTAGGTTTTGAAGTTCTATTTTATTTTTTATTTCTTTTTATTATTATTTTTTATTTTTTTGTGTTGGAATAGCTTAATGTGAAGAAGCAGCCTAAGCTTAGCAAATCGCAGAAGAGAAAGTTAAAGAAGCTTGAGGTATGTGTATATGCAGAAGCTTGCAAGATTGCAATGCGACTTGCTTTTTTTTTTTTGTGTACTATTGAAATTTGAAGCCTCAACATGTTGTTTAATAGGACTTTTTTACTGTATAGGAGGAGAAAGAGAAGGAAATCCTTCTATCAAAAAGCATTGAGACATTGGAGTAAGAACATCGATTTTGGGCTTTCTTGTGATTTTTTATATGCTCGTCTTGATCATGTGGTTTGTTTGTTTGTGTTTCAGAAAATACAAGATTAAAGACGATGTTTATTCACTCATGTGGTCTTCGAGGAATTTGGGGCAGGTATGTGATTGTCCAATTAGTCTGTGTGCTGATTATGTGGGAAGGATTCTACAAATTGAAAAATTGTCCTGGCTACAGGTTGAGACTGTTCGTGAAAAACGGAGAAGAGAAGTTGAGTTTTCTAAAGCGGGTTTGGAAATGCCACATGCTGAGAAGGCTCACACTAAGAGGAAAAGAGATAATACATCTCAAAATATTGATGTTGAAGTGTATGAGGACGAAATCTGTTTACCAGCTACCGATGTGCATTTAGACACCAGTGTGCAACCGTTGCATGATGAACCTGATACTTCTGATGGACAAGGTGGCGTTTCGTTTGAAGAAGTGGGTAATGACAATACTCAACCGTCGCTGCCGGAATTTGAGGAAAAGTGTACCCAGTCACCTCAAATTGAAGAAATAGCTGAGCCTATGGTATATCATTATATTTATTTCTTGAGTCTTGAATTTTTCCCCATTTTTCGTCTTCATGTACTCCACATTGTACCGACTCATTCACATCTTTGATAGGACGCAATGGATGCAGATCCAAGTTATAATCGTGAAGGTGAAAATGATCGTAGCAACCGTACTTTATCAAGAGATCTTGTTGCTCCAACTGTGGTGCACGTCTCAAGACCTAAGGAAGTTGAAGAGCAAAGGATGGGTTTGCCCATTGTCATGATGGAACAGGAAATAATGGAAGCTATAAATGAGAATATCAGTCTCATTATATGTGGTGAAACTGGCTGTGGAAAAACAACCCAAGTTCCTCAGGTTAGTTAAGTTCCAAATTTATTTCGCTAAAATGAAGTGCTGAATTACTTTGGTAGAACTTCTTTAATCTGTTGCAACTATGGAAATTTTCAGTTTCTTTATGAGGCTGGTTTTGGATCGCGTCAATCAAATATTGGAGGTGGCATTATTGGTGTCACCCAACCTCGCCGAGTTGCGGTACTTGCAACAGCCAAGCGGGTGGCGTATGAGCTTGGCCTTCGGTTGGGGAAGGAGGTAGGATTTCAAGTAAGGCATGACAGAAAGGTTGGAGATAATTGCTCAATCAAGTTTATGACTGATGGAATCTTGCTCCGGGAAGTGCAGGTTTTTCCTTCAATCTAATTCTCTTTCTCTGATAATGAAATGTTGTATTGTATTGGAAAATTAAGTAGAATTTCTGACTGCTGCTGATGATGATGATTCTTTTGCACTGCAGAATGATTTTCTGCTGAAGCGCTATTCAGTTTTAATTTTGGATGAGGCTCACGAGAGGAGTTTGAATACAGATATACTAATTGGGATGCTTTCTAGGGTGATCCAAGAACGCCAAGTAACAACTCTAACCTATTCGAACTTTCTGTTGTACTTGTTCCCTTCTCACTTGTAGCACAGGTTTAAAAAATTACTCACTTATGCAATCCTATATGTTTAGATGGCTTACTTCCTTTTAAATTTTAATATATGGCAGAGGGAATATGAGAGGCAGGAGAAGAGAATTCTTACTGGGGAAACTATTGGACGTGAAAATAGGATATACCCATTGAAGCTTGTGCTCATGAGTGCTACCCTACGTGTGGAAGATTTTGTGTCTAATACAAAAATATTTCGCACTCCTCCACCTGTAATTGAAGTTCCAACTCGACAGTATCCAGTTACCACACACTTCTCAAAGAAGACCGAAATTGTTGATTATATTGGGCAAGCATTTAAGAAGGTTCTATCGATTCACAAGAGGTTGCCACCTGGGGGTATTCTTGTTTTTGTAACTGGGCAGAGAGAGGTAGAACTGCTTTGTCAGAGATTGCGTAGATCTTCTAGGAAGCTAATTCAAGATGCAGGCAGAGTAAATAATGAGGCTTCTTCCGTATCTGTAGAGAAATCTCAAGAACAAAATAATATGAAAGAGATTAGTGAGGCATTTGAGTTTCAAGGAAACTCTAGCCATGATATTACTGAACGTTATAATTCTCACATGGAGGAAGATCATGAAGATTTTCCAGAAGAAGATGCATCTGATACATCGTATGATTCAGAAGAAGAAAGTGATTTGGAATTCTTTGGCGATGACGAGAATCAGACAAAACCCGAGTCTGAAGGCAAGGATTCAGATATTTTGGGAGCAGAGGGAACCCTTACTTCACTGAAGGCTGCTTTTGAAGCCTTGTCGGGGAAAAGAGCTTCTGATTCTAACACCAAAGTCCAAGATGTTGCCCAGACCCCTGAAGGAAATGACAAAGATAAGACTTATTCCCCTGGTCAACTGCACGTGCTGCCACTTTATGCAATGCTTCCTGCATCATCCCAGCTTCGTGTATTTGAAGAGGCCAAGGATGGAGAACGGCTTGTTGTTGTTGCTACTAATGTGGCCGAAACCTCTTTGACAATTCCTGGAATAAAGTATGTTGTCGACACTGGAAGAGAAAAAGTGAAGAATTACGACTCTTCCAGCGGCATGGAAACCTATGAGATACAGTGGATAAGCAAGGCTTCTGCTGCTCAGCGTGCTGGAAGAGCTGGAAGGACTGGGCCAGGACACTGTTATCGCCTTTATTCCTCAGCTGCCTTTAATAACTTATTTGCGGATTTCTCAACTGCTGAAATATCAAAAGTGCCGGTTGATGGTGTTGTCCTCCTCTTGAAATCTATGCATATTGGCAAGGCAAGTTCCTGTATTTGGCTTGGTTTAATTGTTTTTACTGTCCTTCTCAGCAGTGATTTTGTCTTTCCCTTTTGATTAATAACTTTGGATATGGATAATCTTTGAATTTCCACTATGATCGTATTTTGTGCTCTACAGTCTGGATTTTGTTTTTAGCATCACTGTTTAGCTCGAACATCTTAGTGAACTCCACATTGTTTATTGTTTTAGGTTGCAAATTTTCCTTTCCCAACACCTCCAGAGACCAATGCCTTGCTTGAAGCAGAGCGTTGTCTAAAGGTTCTTGAGGCACTGGATGAAAATGGTGGATTGACATCACTAGGGAGGGCCATGGCTCGATATCCAATGGGTCCTCGTCATTCCAGAATGCTTCTCACTGTTATTCAGATTATGCAGAAGGCGAAAAAGTGTCCCCGAGCAAATCTAGTTTTGGCCTATGCAGTTGCAGCAGCTGCAGCTTTAAGCATGACAAATCCTTTTCTTAGGCAATTTGAAGACAATAGGAACGATGTAGATGATAAAAACCATGCTGAGGAAGTTGATTCTAAAGAAAGCAAGAAAGGTCCCAGCAAAGAAGAAAAATTGAAGAAAAAGGAACTCAAACAAATTGCTAAAGCTTCTCGTGAAAAATTTTCTAACCCTACTAGCGATGCTCTAACTGTTGCTTTTGCACTTCAGAGTTTTGATCTCTCCGATAACCCAACAGGATTTTGCTACGAGAATGCTCTACACTGCAAGACTATGGAAGAAATGTCCAAGCTGAGAAAGCAGCTTCTCAAACTAGTTTTCAGCTCGTGTACAAATGCTTCACAACAGGACTTCTCCTGGGCTCACGGGGCTATTGAGGATGTCGAATCTGCTTGGGGAGTTTCCTCTGATAAACATCCTCTTCAGCTTAACGAGGAGGAGACATTGGGACAGGCAATCTGTGCCGGCTGGGCTGATAGGGTCGCTAAACGCATCAAAGGAGCTTCACTCGGGGATGAGGGAGACAGAAATACGAGTGCTGTCAGATACCAAGCTTGCATGGTTAAAGAAACCGTCTTCCTTCACCGGTGGTCGTCCATCTCTAGATCCGCACCTGAATTTCTAGTATATAGCGAATTACTGCATAGTAAGAGGCCATACATTCATGGAGCCACTAGCGTGAAACCGAATTGGCTTCCTCAACACGCCAGTGTATTGTGTACTTTCTCCTCCCCACTTGCAGAGCCCAAGCCCTATTACGACCCAATGGCTGATCAAGTCTTGTCGTGGGTGGCACCAACTTTCGGCCCACATCTCTGGCCACTTCCACTGTATGGTTTGCCCATCAAAGATGATTCCACGAGAGTCGCTGTGTTCTCCTATTGTCTGCTCGAAGGCCAAATCCTGCCGTGCATGAAAGCTGTCAGGAAATTCATGGCAGCCTCACCTGCAACCATGTTGAAGCCAGAGGCGTGGGGCCTGAAACGGGTTGGTAATCTGTTGGGCAGATTGGCCAAGAAGGGAAGAGTCATCGACACTTGTGCTAAACTGAGAAAGGCGTGGGAAGAAAATCCTCGAGAGCTGTTCCCGGAAATTCAAGATTGGTTTCAGGAAGGATTTCACGACCGGTTTGAGGAGCTCTGGGTGGAGATGCTCCGCCAAGCCATGTTAGATCACAAGCGAAGGTTGAAGAAAAGCGTCAAGAAATCGAAAAGAGAGGTATGATATAAGCTGCCTTCACCACTGCTATAGTCCTTCCCCATCACATGCCAAACTAGTTATTTTTTAGTAGAATATTAGCTCATTTATTTATGATTTTAGTGATCACTACTTACAGCTTCTTACTGAAATTTGTATAATTAGTTGGTGAAATTCTGGTTTGCAATCTTGGCTGCTTAGGCCCTTCTTATGTCAAGAGAGGGGCAGAAATTTTGGTATAAACGACATCGTCTTGTTGTGTTGTATTTCAGTCTCATATTTCATCCCTTAATATAATTTGTCTAGAATATGTTTTTTCAGACTGCTCTGTCTGTTTCTCAATTTGATTTTTGTTGTAGGGCAATTTTTTACTAGCAAGCAACATAAACGATTTCTAATTCTAACTGTTGTTAGATAATCGGGCTATAAAATGCCAAAAAATACTCACGCACAAAAGTCGGATCATATTTGAATATAAACCCAAATTATAGGATAATAAAAATGCACCTAGTGGCTTCGGTGACAAAATACCCTCGATGTTGATCCGACAAGTGAAACGATTTTTTAAAAAAATAAAACAACCCTTATCATTATGAGGGATATTTTTGTCATTTTGGGCGCTACGTATATATTTGTATTCAAGTGGTAATTATAACTTTTGTATGGACCAACTTACCGAAAATAAAATATATTCTCTTCGGAACTTGTTACGTTTTTTTTTTTGGATTGTCCTAATGAATTTGTTATATTTTTGTTTTAAATATTTTTATACTCACTTTATTTTAAATAATATATATTCATATAATTTTACACTCCTTTTCAGCTCCCCTTAAATCCCGTGTTCAAAAGAAACGTAGCAAATTCGCCGCACCAACCGATAAGAAAAACACTGTTTTGTAATGTTTCTTTGAGCAATAAATTGCCTATTTTTAAGAATCGGACTTTTTTTTTTCCTTTCTAGACTAGATGGTCTATTCGCTTCTCCTACACGTGTCAGGATTTTACTTTTATAACACTGGACCCAATTAATCTCCTAGGCCTAGGGATGGCAATCGGGCGTGGCGGGCGCGGATATGGTCAAACTATTTCCGTGCCCGTGAAAAATTGGGCGCCCGCGACCCGCGACGGGTGAAAAATCTCCACCACACCCACGACCCACGGATACCCGCGGATTGGCGGATACCCGCGAACCCGCCACCCATCGGGTACCCGCCACCCGCGGATTACCCGTGAAATATTGATATTTGTCACCCGCGAACTACCCGCGAGCGGGGCAGGGCAGGCTGCGCGCCGGTGGTGGTAGTGGCGTGAGGGAGAGAGAGAGGCGTCGCAGGAGGGGGCGTCGCGCAGCCGCAGCGTGGTGGTCAGCGGCGGTGGTGGTTGCAGGCGGCGGCGGTAGTGGCTTGGGGGAGAGAGGCGTCGCAGGAGGGGCGTCGCGCAGCGCGGTGGTTGCAGGCAGCGGCGGTAGTGGTGTGAGGGAGAGAGAGAGGCGTCGCAGGAGGGGGCGTCGCGCAGCGCGGTGGTCAGCGGCGGTGGTAGTTGCAGGCGGCGGCGGTAGTGGCGTGAGGGAGAGAAAGAGGAAGAGGGAGGCCTGAGTGAGTGAGAATTTCTGGTTGTGGGCGGCGTGAGCGTGACCGTGTGAGGGAGTGTAGAATTCAAAATTAAGGTTTTTTACTTTTTTAGTTTCTATGTAATTTCATATGGGGTTTCGCGGGTTCGTGGGCAGGGTTTTGCGGATAATTTCGCGGGTTTACGGGTTTCGCGGGTACGGATAGTGTCAAACCATTTCCGTGCCCGCGAACTAAATGGGAACTAGTTTTAAACCACGAACACACCCGCGGGTACCAAATGTCTACCAAACCCGCGAATAATCGGGCAGATACCCGCGGATATCGGGTACCCGCGGGTCGATTGCCATCCCTACCTAAGCCCATTAAATTAACCTAATTAGTAGTAATTGTTTAGTATCCTATATATAGGAAAATAGTGCTCCTTTCGTCGGGTATTTATTAAAGAGAGACAAATTATTAAAATAACTATTCAAAGATAATAAAGATAAAAATTAATTCGTTAATATAAAAAGATGAAAAATAGATCATCATCTCACGAATTGATACTCATTTTACGAGTTGGCACTCGAAATGTTATGCAATTCGTGAAATGATCAAGTGAGGGTTATTTTTTTTATTTTTTATATTAATTGACAAATTTTATCATTGCCGTAAGAGAAATGTTATTTTGATACTTTTCTTATATATGGTAGAGACTATATGAGACATTGAGAATCATAGTTTTGGTGAGAACTAAGAACTAATTAATAAATAACCTTGATCCATTTAATCTAACAATTACAATTAATAACTACTTGACTTTTAGCAAATTTCAAATCACTCCTACAAAAATCTCGCCTAAACCTGACAGATGCCCTTATTCGTCAACTACTTAATTTATGAGACAATATTGTATAATTGATATCTTATTCATACAAAGTTGAAATTAATCACGTCGTATTTACGATCTCAAGAAAGGTTGAAGTAAACTTGTTTTAATAGTGATTGAATGTGATCTCTTGGAAGAAATTGATGGGAAAAACATCATTGATGTTTTATTTCAAAGCATGCAAGCAAAACATATTGTTTTAAATGAATATATTAATTTTTTTATTATATAACCTGACAAAAGAAATATTCAAAATTTAAAGACCTAATTGTTTTTAATTTTAGGAATGACCCACCCCTATTTAGTTAGGCAAAGAATTGCACGTTTCAAATGTAAATAGTGAATATGAACCCTAACAAATTAATTCCTCGCGAGTACAATATTTCAAATAAATTTAATGTAGGTGGCCCACTGTAATATAAACAAAATCTACAACATTCATCTATTTAATTGATCAAATCTGAGTTGATAACTTTCCTTTTTACATGATGCCCACATTTATATTAAAATCAATTAGGAGTTGTAGGTATATAACTTAGAACCTTGCTAAACGAAACAATTTGATCCGGATCAAATGCATTAACTCATATTAATATTTTAACATAAAAGACAATTGTGTCCTTAATATTTTTTACTCAAAATATTTCGTCCTTCATCCTCGTTCAATTAATAATTTTGGATTAATTATGCATGCATGGGGAAAACAAATGCAAAATAATGCACTTAATTTTACTGTACTAATTAAATTACGTAATGCATATAAGTATTACGTAACTATACGTTCACCAAAATTCGAATATAATGTTTAAATGTGGAATAACCAATTCTTTTCATTGAGAACATAAGCATGCATATAGTTAGGAAAGGTTCAAAGAAAAATATTTTTTTAAGATGGAAATCATTCACTTCGGTCATTATGATCTACGGTTAATGCATATGCATATACTAAGAGTGATGATAGCGTAATTTATGGGATGGGAAACTTGAGCATGCCCAGCTAATATTATATTTATGTATTTAAGAATTACATTGGACAGACACAATTAATTGATTATATATGCATAAGGAGAGAAAAAAAAGAAAATGAAATCCACCACTAACCAATAAAAAACCTAGAAATCCAAGCTAATTAATGGCCTTTCCATGAATGTATTTACATGATTGTATGTGTAAGGATTTAACTTTTTTTGCCGTTATGCGTTGTACGAATGAATTTATAATTTTTTGTACGCCTCGTATCTGTTTTAATGAAAATTTGTATTTTTTGATTAAAAAAAATTAATTTAATATATTTTGATACTTTCATGTCAAGTCATGTCAAACTTCCAACGATCCTACTCTAATTTTAGGTACCGAAAAAATTATTTGGGGCATACTTGCATAGATTTTTCGAAATTTAGATACTATATTGGTCAAAGTCGCGCGATGCCTATACATAGAATTGAAAAGATTGTCGCTGTTTGTGAGATATTTATCTATATATTTAAACATGATTAAAAGCATTTAATTTTGTAATTGCACTGAAAGACTGTACACTAGGATTAGTCAATAAAAACACCAAACTTCACAAAAGCATGGTGAATTGAAATAGAATTTTCCTTTTACACATTTCACAAAAAAAAAAAAAAAATCACTATTCTCCACCAAACCTAGGATATGATCAAGAAAGCTATCAAACTACTCTCTCCATATGTCTCTCTATATATTGATCACCAATTCCACAACATGTATCATTAATACTTCCTTCTTCAGCTATTTCTTGCAATGGAGTTTCAAAGCATTCTTCAATTCCTTGAAAACAAAAGCATTCTTGTTATTGGTGCCCCTGGCTTTCTTGCAAAGAGTAACATCTTTTTTTTAATCAGGAAAGAAAATTTTACAAAGAGAAGTGGTACCAGAGATACCAACAAAGATCGAAATACAACGAACGAGCGAGAGAAGAAGAAAAACAAACCTAAGCAGAGTAGAAAAGCAAAGAATCCGATGAAAACCAACTCCTAAAGTCGGAAACATGAGAAAAAATGCCATAGGCCAATTTCCAGCTC
>JAYJMF010000056.1:3853985-3872801 GCA_036873715.1 Salvia sclarea
ATACAATTTTAGATTATTAATATATTTTAATGAATAATTAGTCATATGTATTAAAGATATAATTTTAAATTTGATCCTAATTTCTTATATATGTTCGTGTGTGAATGTTTATATTCTATGGTACCTAATACTCTATTGATGAATTCAAAATGTTTAGCCGGTTAAATATGAGTTGTTGGTTGGGAAAAAAAGTAATACTTTTATAAAGATTTCACTTGGCGAAATCTCATAAAAACCGACGTGTGATAGAAAGATTTTAACATAAATAGTGTAAATCTAGAATTAAAGATGCATAAATAAGATTTTAGATAAATAAGAATAGAGGATTATGGAAATGCTACGTAAAACATTGAATTAAGTAGGGGACTTCAAATTATAATTGCATATATAATAAATATTATATATTATAGTAATACAAATATGTAGAGACATTGAATCACATTAGTCTATATCAAATTTTGTATACAGAAAAGTATTCCAAAATTTGAAATATTAGGAGTATGATTTATAATTATTACGATTAATTATAATTTAAATAAAATACTTATTTAACTCAAATATCGAGTGACTATGATCGCCGCGCATCGCGCGGGTGAGAGTACTAGTTATGGAGGAAAGAAATGTTGGTGTGGTTTGAGTTTAATTATTCATTCCTCTTGTTTTATTTTATGGGGTAACTATCAGTTTAAATCCCAAACTATTTCGATATTATCGATTTATACCCTGAATGATCGAAAATAGTTTCTTAGACTCTGAGTTATCGATTTTATATCGGCTGTACTCTCTGTCTATTTTTTTCAACTCCAAAAGGTCGATGTAGCTCAGTATTTGATCTTCACAGAATAAATTACACCATTCGTGCCTTAGAAAATGAACAGAAGCCGGGTACAATTGATATAAAAATTCTACTTTATTGGATAAATATCACTCCAAAACCCAAATTATTTCGTCACTGTTAATTATACCTTGAACTATTGAAAATAATTATTTAAACCCTGGCCAGTCGATTTCATATCAGTTGTAACCCCATGTCTATTTTTTTTTATTCCAGAAAGTCGATGTAGCTCGTCATTTGTTTATTATAAATATATTAAAAGAAATTACGTTATTTGTGCCTTATAAAATGAATAAATTGTGCAATTGATATGAAATCGATGGTTCGGAGTGTAAAATATTCTTTTGAATAATTTGGGGTATAATTGATAGTACTAAAAGAGTTTGGGTGTAAAGTGATATTTATTTTATTTTAATTTATTTGTGATTATAAATTAAATGGGAAATAGTTATGGCTACTAGCTGACTTGAGCAGACAGAGTCAGATTAGTAATCATATGTTTTAACAGTTATCAAGTGTTGTGCGCCACGTTGATTATTTTTGGCTCGTGTATTTAAATGGAATTTATTTTTAAATTCTCAATAATTGAGGGGTGTGGATTTGTATATTATAATTAATGGACTATACTGTATCAACATAGCCATACTATTTGGAATTAATTGAAATATCTACAATTTGTGGAGACAGATAAGATTTTTAATAAATTTCTAGCACGAAGCCATTGATCATAGTTGTCTCATTTTAATTTGCAGAGAAAAATCTTTAAATGTTGAGTACCATACAATGATGAAAGAATCATACCACTACTAAATGGGTTTTCCCTAAATACATTTTTTTTCTTCTTCTCTTTTTGTAAAATTCATTTAATCACTTTTCACAATATTCTTGTGCACTATGCCTAAATAAATTTGTTATTAATAATGAAAATAGTAAAAAATAAGACTTTTTTTTTTAGATTTTTTTATAGCAATAATGTAATGTCATGTTAAATTGAAAACTAAAAATAGCAAGTTGTTTTATGTCACAGTGATAAAGATGGATAACCCCTCAAACAGGCCAACTCGTAATAATGCACATTTATTTATATTCAGATTACTCATAAAATAATAATTCGAAAAGGACACTGTGTTTGACTTTAAAAAAATTAAACCTAGAGAGATCTAGGTGTCGAATTCTGAATTTACTAACAAAATTTTCTACAAATCTATGATGCTTCAATTAAAGTATTCATCAAATTATAATAATTAAACAAATAACGACGTCACTGTGCAGATGCATTTTCCTTGCTTTTCAAAATAGGGATAACCTTAACCACACATAAGTTTCAATTTAGGTGAAAATACATTCTGTGATAAATTTGCTACAACCATTAAATTTGTGTATTTATAAATACTTACTAAAGTTCGTGTTAAAAACTAAATTAAGTCTAAAGTAAATGTATTCATATGTCAATTTGCCTTTAAATTATTGTAATTACAACCAATTTATTTTAAAACTTTTTTAGCAATTTTACACCTCTCCAATTTTTCAACAAAATCTATTTGATACACAACATTTGAACGATAAAATGGCGTAATTCCTTTTGTCAACACACAAATAAATTTTAAAAACTGGGTCACGATAAACTCGAATTCGAGACCTCTAAACTCGGGCAATAATCGTCAGAAATCATATAATTTCACCATTTGAAGAAGCTAATGTGTGCGTGTGTGTTTCGGAGAGAAGAGAGGCAAAAACTCGAATTCGATACCTTTGATCTTCGACATGTACCACTCTATCACTAAACCAACACACAGACACACACACACACCAAAAATCGTATTATTTCACCATTTGAAGAAACCAGTGTGTGTGTGAGCTTGTGTACCTGTGTGTGCACGAAAGAGAAATTCCAGACCTTTGACCTCAGACACCAACAACTCTACCACTAAATCAATACACACCAAAAACTGTATAATTTCACCATTCGAAGAAACCAGTGCGTGTGTGTGCGTGTGTGTGCGTGAGAGAGAAATTCCAAACCTTTGACCTCAGACATCAACAACTCTACCACTAAATCAATACACACCAAAAACTGTATAATTTCACTACTCGAAGAAACCAGTGCGTGTGTGCGCCGGTGTGTGCATGTCTGTGAAATAGAGAGATATTCGATACCTTTGACCTCAGACATTACTAATTCTACTATTAAGTCAATACACACCAAAAATTGTACAATTTCACCATTTGAAGCAACTTAGTGTGTGCATGAGAGGGAGAGAGAGAGAGAGAGACTATGTGTGATAAATTCTATATTTTTTTGGCAAAAGAGAACATTCATTCTCCTCAACAACATTTGACATCTTTAACAACAATGGTGAAGCCTAAAAAACTACAAAAAATAAGATGTTAAAGTAAAAAAGAAAAAGTTGAAAAATCAAGAATTGAGCTGTTTCTATGCAATAACCTTAACACAACCTATGTTGCAAAAAAGCAAAGGGTCAAAACAAGTTGCCACACAATATGCAGGCAAAAAGCAACAAAAAGAAACCCTTTTAAAGTTACAACAGTTTCACAATGCCCAAAAAACACGAACATTTTCGGGCCGAAAACGCGACGCCGCAGAGGCGCGCTCGCCTCGGGCATACCTCGTTTCTTCGCAAGAAAAATCGACGAGACGACACAACAGACAACAGAGTTTGCTCGTCACTGCCATCAGCTGGACAACGGGGGGAAATCGTCCTCATCCTTGAGCCGGTACGCAGACCTCAACGAGACCCTACACGTTGAAAAAACACCGAAAATCGCTCAAATACGATACCATCACGAGCCAAAGACGATCTCGGGAGTGGAGTTTGCTTATTATTACCTCTCCTGCTCTCGGGTTTGGGCCGTCTGCGCCCTGTTTTTCCCCGACGGACTCCTTGGCGACGAGGCGACGGCTCTCTGTGGCCGGCTGTTTTCCGCCACGGGCGGATGAACGGCCTCGACTTCAACGCCGTTTGCACTATGATGCCCGTTCTCGGGCGAGCTAGCATTGGCATTGGTATTGGCCGCGGGTCTGTCGACGGGCTGCGGCGGCTCGTGAAAGCCGAGATTCCGCCCATTGTGATGGTGACGGCCGGAGGATCTCGCCGCGACCTGACTCCGCCCCTTCATTGCCAGAGGCCGATTCCCGTGCGATGGCATATTCTGCAAAGGAAACGGAGCGAAAGGGCGATTAATCGACTATTACGCATAGATTGTTAGGGAAAAAAAGGAAAAACGAAGCGAGCTCGCACCGTATTTGGCAAATACGTTCCCGTCCCTCGATGCTTCGGCGCGTCCTCCCACGGGTACGGGACGGCTGGCATGAGCACCGGCGGCATCGCGTAGATCGGCGGGCTCGGGTGGAAGCCATTGTGATGGTGGGAAAACCCGTTCTGCATTACCGGGACGAGATACGGAGCCGTCGGGAACGGGGGGACGGGCATCGGATGCATTCCCAAGCCGTACTCGTAGCACCATCGCCCGTACTGCAGATGCTGCACGAAGCAATCGTAATCGCCCGTGAGATCCGTCGAGCTCAACGATTCGGCCATTCCGCTCATGCTCGCACGGGACTGGTCCGCCTCCACCTGATTCGAATCCCCCGAAATCGAGGCCGACTTCTGATCCGAGTCGTCGCTCTCTCCCGTGCTCGGAGTTCGACACGCGCTCATGTCGGCGGAGACTTTGAGGCCGTCGAGAGCGGCGAGGGTGAGATCATCGGAACCCAAATTGGTGGCGTTTGGGGGTAAATCTTCGGACAGTTTACCCGAGCTCGACTGCCAATCCGCGCTCGAGACGGCATACTCGTCGATGTATTCGTCGAAATTATCCGCTCGACAAAACGCGGCGGATACTGGCCGATTGCTGATCAGCAATCTGTCGAAATCCTGCACGTCGGGCCTCTGCCCGCCCCCGTGTCTCGCCATGGTGTTGGCGAAGAATCTCTGCAGCTCGTTGGCGATGGAATCCTGCGGCTGGAGCAGGATTCGTGCGAGCTTTCGAGCACCATAGGAGAAGGCGCTGCGTATCCGGTAGAAGTTCCCTGTATTTTTATCGAGAGACGTCAAATGCAGTCGATTTTTATCCATCGAAGACAGTCAAGGGCAGTAACGAACGATCCATACCTTTGCTCACACTCCGCCCGAGATTATTGATCTCTTTCAGCGGATCGACTATGTTCAGATGCTTCCTCGGAAACACGCGCGAGGATATGTCTCCGACTCTGGAAGGCACTGAAAACATGCCGACGCAGTGATTCAAGAAGTCGTTGCTCAGCAGCAACTCCTTGTCGCTGTCTTCCGGGATCTCGACTGTGAAAACGAGAACACATAATCGATTAAAGTCAAACTGTAACATCTTGATTATGTGATTCGACAAACGAAAAAAATGCTCACCAACGAAGGCCGGCAGAGAAGAAACGCGGACTGCGCCATTTAAGCTAACGCAGTAGCTATCCCAGTCGAATTTGCTGAAATAGTCGAGAAATTTGTATAGGACCTAGAGCAAAAACGTGCACGTTAGGCTTATTTTGCCGAGGGAAAAGGAAGGAACGGATTTTAGACGGGATCGAGAGGACTCACGGCTAAAGGCCCGTCTAACGCTGAATGGTACAAATGGAAAATGTACAGCACGAGCGTCTCCAACGCGTAGGTCGAGATCAACCCGTGATGAGCGCCGAGAATACGACTCTCGTAATAGCACCACGCCTTGATCAATATGATGCTTCGTTTGAAGAGATGGTCTCTTCCAATCAGGCGATCGACCTGAACAAAGGAAAGAAAATGCATCTTATTAGCCATTGCATCGAGACTGCTTCGAGGCAGTTAATCGAGAAGTATAGACTCGAAAACGTAAGTTACCTGCTCGAGGAAGCACAGAGTGCAAAGGCCCCCGATTTGATTGAAGGATATGTCGACAACGATATCCTGAACTATACATTTCACGAGCTTGACCTGCCACGTAACAGCGCAGTTTTGAGCAAGCCGGAATTCACAAATTTTCACAAATTTGCACAAATTTCGAATTATAAACATTAAATGTATGAGGTAAAAGAAAATTACTTTCTACAGATTTTGCAAATAACATTCAATTCGAAATCAGTAGGCAATAAATGCTAACACCTCCGACTCGGGAGTCAGCGTAAGCCCTAAGTTATCATCTATCAACCTTCCTTCAAATCGGATCGACCACAAAATAATATGTATTGTCAATCATTACAGTGTGCATATGCAAAGACCAACGTATCCATTTTCAATTCCATCGTTATTTCTCTTAGCAAATGCATCTAAAACCATTAAGTAACACTCAGTCGAAACCAAGCATGTCGGATTGAGCATATTTACCTCAGCTCGAACGAGTTGGACATCCTTCACTACAAACTCGGCGCCTGGATTTTTCTCTTCGTCTTCCAATACAGTTTGCATATTCTCAGCCAAAGTATCTTCGACGTTTGCGCCGCCAAAGGTGGTTAAATCGATGTCTCCATCAGGAAGATAAGTTTTAAGTGGGACGGATCCGTAAGGGAATACCTGCAAAAGGTCCAAATTTTGATAAACAAATGGAAATGTAAGGCTTAAGCTGAAACGAGAGACAACTTAGCCCTAACTTTCGATACAAGCATCAGTGACTTCTTGTAACTTTTTGCAAGTATAATAAACATTCCACTTTCTACAAATACTGTATAACTTAGGCTCGTTATAAATCATTTCAGAGAGTGAAAGTAAACATGAGAAATAATCCTCCTCTTATTCAATACACACCAAAGTTCCTTTTCCTACCATAAAAGGCAATAGCTTTATCGACAAAATGCATATAACGACAAAATCCAATCACGTGACATTAATTACATCTTCTGCAAATAATCTCTACAGATTAAACAAGTCTCTTGTATCCAATCCAAATGAAAGACGCGTGGCTGATTCGACAAGCCTCTCGAATCCAATCCAAACGAAAGACGCGTGGACAGATTTCATAAATCATTTTGAAAATGTTAAATGCAACAAAACAAGAACTACTTCCTAGATATCAAACACCCCCACATTACCCAAATCATTTCCACGTGTCGCAAAAACCAAATCTTTGTTTCATATCCCCGAATTTCTTCCATAGACACGCGTCGTTCAGCATTAATTAAGAGATAACAGAACCTACATTTACCATAAAAACCTATCCTCGTACACGAATCAAATTATATACATCCATGCATGCAGACGACACTATAAAATCACCAAATTCACGGTGAAAGCACCAAAGAGAACCACTGATCGACGACGCTATATACATCACACAAACACCATAAGTCTATCTCCCATCATCAAATGCAAGAATCCTCATCAAACAATCACCATAACTCGATAAAATAAGCCTATAGAGAGCCGTTATCTACCATTCAAAACGCAAGATTTCTCATCAAACAATCACCCTAAGTCGAGAACACATCATATACAGTGACACTAACATCCACAAATGCAAGAATCCTCATAAAAAAGATCACCATAAGTCGACAAAACAGCCTATAACAAGCAGCTATCGACCACTCCAAACGCAAGATTTCTCATCAAACAATCACCCTAACTCGATAACACATCATGTACAGTGACACTAACATCCACAAATCCAAGAATCCTCATCAAAAAATCACCATAACTTTCACAACATTGTATATAGACTGCCACAACCAATCAAAAGCTATCAATCAAGTAGTAAAAATCAATCAGAAAAAAAAAAGCTGATTAAAAAAACAAAAAAGACTTCGAATTTTCACCTCAGCACCAACACAATCCCTGATTAATCTCTGAATATAATCAACCACCTCTTTCCTCCTCTCCTCCGACACAGGTGTGGGATGAACCTTCCTGATTATCTCATGCGCCGCCCTCTCCGCCGCCGCCCAATTCTCCGCCCCAAACGGCGTCGAATGTGCCATCTCCGCCGCCCCGCCGCCGCCAACCGGAAGATCACCCATTTTTTTAATTCAAATTCAACTTAATTTCTCACACCCCAATTCATACACAACCAATAATTTTAAGCCCAAATTAACACAAACACCATTCGATCAGGCAAAACACACACACACAACACGAATTAAATCTATCAAATTTGGGATAAAAATAGCAAAAAGCGAGAAAAGCACAGCAAAGATGCTTCCTTTTCCACACACTCCGCGAAATGGGAAAAAGGGTTTGGGGCTAAAGGGCTAAAACAAGAAAAGATGCCGAAAAAAATTGAGTTTTTTGGGAGAGTTTAAGAGTGATTATTAGTTTAGAAGGTGTTCGATTTTATGTTCGAGCAAAGAAGAGAAAAGCAGCAGAGAAAGAAAACGCAAAAATCTGTATGAAACTTGGCTTCGGATTTTCTGAATTTATATATAACAAAATGACATAAATATTACACTACCAAACTGCAGATCATTGCAACACGAAATTACATTAATTTCACGATTATTTACCGCCGATTACGCTGCTCTTAAACATGAATTAAGTTATGGCAATTTACTGTTACTAACCCTAGTTTGATGGGTCTCCCAGTTTTCGACCTACTAATGTACAAAAAATTTAATCTTGCAATCATATGTTATTTCCCTTTTCCTCATTTATGTGTAATTGATTTTAATTATCCACCTTTTTCCCTTTAGGCTAATCTTTTGTGTAATTTTCTGATTTTGGTGTTACATTAGGGTTTGTAAAATCGCCCCTAAAAGTAATTTACCCTTTTTTAAGTGTGGTAAATGATGTTGCGGGTTGAGGTTTGTAGTATTGTCTCTTGTGATTACCTCAATAATAATAATAATAATAATAATAATAATGATAATAATAATAATAATAATAATTTAAGATAATTATTAAAATAGTTATTTTAAGATAATAAAAATTGGCTCGTTAATATAAAAAGATGGAAAAAAAAAAGAATAGCTCATCATTTCACGAATTCTCGTGTGCGAATTCGTGAAATGGAAAACTATTTTTTTAATGGATCAATTTTTATTTTTATTATATGAAAATAACTATTTTGATATATTTTTTGTAATAATAATAATACATAGCTATTTTAATACATTTTATGTAATAATAATAATAATAATAATAATAATAATAGTAGTAGTAGTAGTAGTAGTAGTAAATCTCTTATGATGGTTTAGTTGATTATGAAAAGATTCCGTGGTTTAAAAATTAGGGTTTGAAAATATGGGTAAAAATGTGGCCTTTAGAGTTATTGAAATTTGTCTTTTAATTTTGTGAAATAAAAAAAAAGAGAAATGAGTTTGAAAATGTTGGCTATAAAGGATAAAAATTTATGACATCCTCGTCCGAAGCAAAAGTTTGTTAGGTGGTTGGCTGCATACCTGTTTTATTTAGTTGAGGAAAGTTTTTAATGTTAGGAAATGAAGTTGTAAGTAATTAGGTGGCAATGGGAAAACTTAAACTTAAAATTGATAGACTCAAACAAACTTCAAATTAAATAGAATTTTTAATTTTTGAAACCAAAAAACGTGTTTTGAATGATTTGAAAAACATCATGTATTCACATTTTGGGATGCCATTATTTCATATCAAGTCATTCGACGCGACAGAGTTTCGATTCTAGACTTCATTTTTACAAAGAGGAATCGCACTGCATGGAAGTTTCTAAAACAACGTACACACCGACTTCTTGGAATCATAACGTATGAGTAATCCGACTTTTTTATGATTAACTCAACTATACTTGATCCTTTTTATATGGACTGTAATTTAAATTAATAAATAGCAAACAACGTACACACCGACTTCTTGAAATCATGACGTACGAGTGATCTGACTTTTTTATGATTAACTCGATTATACTCGATTCCTTTCACATGAACTATTTAAATTAACAAGTAGTGATTATCATACTATATAACAAGATTTGTAGACCTTATCATTAATATAATGGTAGTTGAAAGTCAAAGAAATGGAATAAATTCAGTTCAAACTATCCTAAACCTTAGAAAATGCAAAGGATAATAAGATAGTGAAAGTGATGGATGCAAAAATTAAGTTTTGTATGTCAATCTAGCTAGATTATATTTATAAATTTTCATACAAAACCAAGAACTAATGGTCTCTTTAGGCCTAGTGTAGGTGATATACTCATATGGTATTAATATATCATAATTATTAGTGCTCGATAATATGATTTATTGCTGCATGGACGATCGGCCAAGACAATTGAAAACTCTATTTAAATTCGATTGAAAAAAAAATAATACAAGATCTTATATTCGAACGATTGTAATAATTTTTATAACAAACAATCATGAGTCGATATCGAACTATTTTTTGTCTTTCATGCTATATTATTTCATGCAATATGATAAAACTTAAAAAAGCAAATAAAGATTCATTACGAAAGGAATTATTCCAAGACTGCGATGGGCTGATGTCCAACAATTTAAATTGCTGTGAATTAGGAAATATTCCAAACACCTTTTTCCAATGATAATTGGTCCAATTTTTATACGTTACGAAAATGTAGTATTTGGTTAAGTGATAAACTTAGTAATATTGCGTTTGGGCTTGGCTTATTTGGGTGGTATTTATTGGGCTTGGTCAACTGTCACAAATATTGTGTGAATGGAGTTTTGAAATTTATTTATTTTACTACTTTTTACCCTTTCAATTCAATATATTTGTTTCATGGGAAACGTATACTTGTTTTTAATTACACTAAACCAAATTATAATACTAAGTTTTATTTCTACTAATGAGACCAAATCGAAACGACTATTGATTTCTTCATTCACACAAAACAAATAAATGATTTGAGTCAAATCTTATTCTAGTAACACAAATGGGGCATGTGTAATTTAAGGCGTATTTATTTTTCATTTATGACATTTTTCCACATAACGATATCAATTTTCCAATAAAATAGTATAACTTTGTCTTGTTCGAGCATTAAATATATCCTACCTATTTTAGTAAGAAATTTGATGTGTTTTGAGTTGGAATGTTGAAAGTTGAAACCAGACAAAAAAAAATGAAGTAGCTATGAAAATACCTCAAAAACAAAATTGTAGACATGAAAATCGATTTGTGAACTTAAATTTCATTGGAACATATGAATTTTAATGTGAAATCAAGTAAAATATTTGACTGTGTAAGTAGACCGAAGTGAGATCGATTATGATCGCGGAAGCTATGGTTGTGGTGGAAGGGATAATCCTAAGTATAAAATGCGAATTGGAGATTATTTATATTTTCACGGACTCTCTTCTCGTAGCGAGGTTGATGACTAAAGCATATGGAGGCGGCGACCTGCTTCTGGAGGATATATTGGCATGATATTGAAGACGGCTAGAGATAACATGCTTGTAGATATTCACCATATGTATCGTTACGCAAATAGAGCGGCACATATTATAGCTCAAAACTCGACGGAGTTCGAGACTGAGATGATTTGGGTAGATAGCTATCCTCTTTCGTCGAGAGATATTGTTTTAGATGACATTACTGATTGAATAATATCTTATTTTCTCAAAAAAAAACTATATATTAGATTAATCAGTGATTCTTAAAAGATGTTTCTAAAGTCATCAAAATGAGGGCAGATACATTGAAAAATTGAAAGATTAATAAATCATAAGATTGAGATTTCTAATTTAATAAATACAAACTTAATTAGTTAAAAAGAGATATAACCAAAAAAGAAAAATATAAAACCAGAAAAACAAAACGACGTCGCTTCACTGCGCATTGATCCTTCCCTGACCAAAAACAGTCGATTAAATTCACTTGGAAGCTAATAGCCATCGGAGACCGGCGAAGCCATGGCTGCTAATCGCGGAATCTCAGCTTCAACGGCGGCGTTGTTTCTCCTTCTACTGAGTTTGCGGCTGCCGAGTTCACTCGCGTATCGACCTGGCGACATAGTTCCCATGAGTCGAATGGGGCAATATCACTCTGTAATTCTCTCCCTCTTTGATGCGATTTTTGATGAATTGGTTTCGTGCTTCTTCAATCTGATTTTGTACTACATTGGAAAATTTTCAGTCGAGAACCGTTTGGCATGATATGATTGGTAGGCATTGCCCGATTTTCGCGGTTAATCGTGAGGTCAGTTCAATTAGGGTTTTAGTTTGGAATTGGGGGAATTGTTTATGTGGATTGTTCATTTCTGGTTTGATATTTGTGTGCAGGCGTTGATTCCGATACCTAAGCCTACTGGATATACTGGAGCTGATCCCTACAAAATGTATTGCTCGAATTGCAATTGATTTTAGAATGTGCAAATTCAAGTGTCTGGTTATAAGTTTTAGATTTATTTTTGAAGCCATTGTTGAAATGCTTGTTGATGATTATATGCTCCGAGTAACATATGGTAGTGCCAGTAGCTTGTAGCTGACATCGAGTTATGAAATCTTATGGCATTAAGGTGTTTATTTGGAAACAGAATTCAGCTCATTTTTTGATTTAGATGGAAATGTTTCATCCATGAGGTAGTTTATGGTATGATGTAAATGTACACATTTTTGTCTTAAATGTGAGTCTCGAGTGAATGGTGCTACCTTTTTGGCTAATTAATTATCAGAGAGCTAAGCCTTTCATAGTAGCAATAAGTCTGCTTCAGTGGTCTGTTGTCTAGACTGATGTTTTATAACTTAAAGCTAAAACTCGTTGGATGGATATAAGTGTCTCTCCAAGAGCATTATCTTAGCATTCAAACCATCCAGTTCACGAGGCTCATGTTCTTATGTCATTTTCTTTTGCTGTTATACTCTGTCGATATTATATTCCAGTTTAGTGGAACTCAACTATGAAGTCAGTTATAGTAATATTTTGATTCCCATAACCATTGATGCACAGATCATTTCAAGTTGGACAAGAAAAATTTTATGTTCCTTGGCTTTTTGTCATCAACCGGAAGAGTTCTGAAGTCCCAATGCTTGAGATGCATCTGGTAAGACCTTGTTTTGGTGGAAATGTTGCTCATATATTTTTTAAATTCAGAAATCGATACCTTTGTACTTTTTTTTGGAAGTGAATTGGCATTTGGCAGTGCCTCTTGTCTAGCTCAGAGAACATCAGCCCATGCTAATGAAATTTCATGTTCCTTTGATCCTTTCCAGAGGTACTCAGGAGGTGATTTGCTTGGTGTCACCGCAAAAGTTGTAGATATGCCTAACAGCTGTATGTCATTCTTTCGAATTAACTTCCTTCATGCCTCAGTTACAATCCTTTCAAGCTTTGAACTTGACCTTCTTTGCTTGTACATTTAAATATGGATATGCTTCTATGATTTCAGCTATTTCACCAGAGATTCTTATGCTTAATTTCAAGAGTTATTCAGATTCTTTCCTGAAATATATATCAGCCGGACCAAAAATTTAACAATAATGACGTGTAATTATGTCTTAAGTTCTATTGGCCACTAGTGCTTTTTGAAGTAGAAAAAATTAGTGGAATGGTAATTATAGCCTTTAATATGCTTTTAAGTTTTATTGAAGTTATGTATTCTAATGGCGTCATGATGTTTGTGGCTGTATAAGGACAGAAGTCACAGAACAGGGTTGTTTGGTATTGATTCACCTTGTTAGAGGTTTTTATTTTATTTTTTTAGGTAGAGTTGTTTTCCTTTTGTTTCCTTATATACTCCTTCCAGTCTGAGTAAGGATGCCTGTGAGAAATTTTTTGATCTTCTATTTTCATCATACTTTGCTTTTGAATATTTCAATACCCATTGTTTGATAGCTACAGTATGAAGTTTCTCACCCATTGTTGCATTGATAGATGTAGAACTTCATCCAGACATCCGTAAACAATTTTGGGATAAGGAAATATGGCCGAAACATATTCTTGTCAGATATACATGGTATTTTTCCGAATTTGTTCCTTGGATATCATCACTTGATCAGTTTGTTGGATCCCGATCTATAACATTTTCCATGGTTCACTTCTTAATGCTAATGCTAAGGCATAATGTTTTGGTCACTTGTTTTCTGATTGATAGGGAGGAGCAGTCAGAGATAGATGTGGCTTCTGGCTTTTATGTTCTCTTTGGATCAGGTAAATTACATTTATTTGAAATAAATGATTGACTAACAATGAAATTGGCATTGGTGCTCCTTGACTTGTTATTGCTTGACAGATTCTTGTTGCATATGGAATATGGATATTATTTTTTACAATTGATCTTTCATAATTCTGATTCTATTGGTTCTGAACCAGGGCTGGTGCTTTCTTTCATTCTCTCAATCTATGTCTTACAATCATCAAAAGATAAATTGGCAAGGTATTGTTTTTCCCACCTCCATGTCTGGTTGGATTTTGCAGTTAGATTTTCAAGGCATTAAATGTTTAATTTGTTATTTTCTTTGTTGCTACTTTTTAGGTTTGTGAAGGAGACTGTAGCTGAAAGTAGCATGCCTGCTGGAGGTGTCGCTAAAGTCGAATAATCTCTATTAAAATACAAGGTGCATTTCCCTGTAGTTATCAGAATTTTGATGACACTCTGATTTCTCTCTGCAAATTGCAATATAGCATGAAACTCTATATTTTTCTTTCTAATTTTCTTTTATTCATAATTCCTTTTCACTATAATTTAGTAGTAGGTTGTTGCATGCTTTTCATTATATTTATGAAGTTATTCTTCCAAAAGGGGTTATATGTGACAAGCTAGAAGGTATAACTTCCTATTTCTGTCTTTCTGGAATATATTTTAATGAATGTAAGCTAAGATAAAGATTTCTAATAAGCATATTTCTTCGGCCACTTGCCTCTGTCTTCGACCCATACAACTGCATAAGAGTTTATCAACCGATTAGAATTCTCATTTACATAGCGATTGGAATACTTTTTCCCTAAATTCATGACCTCTACTATGTTTTTGCCCTTAATGCAGGGTTGATGGAGTCTACTGCAGCCAGCAGGCAAGTAAATCGAACTAGCATAGTTTATAGGGATCGAGAGATCTTCCTTGTCACAGAGTATATGGAAACGATGCAGCGAGCAAAATTGTGCCGGATAACATAGTCGTGAGTAGATGAAATACGGGCATCGTCTAAAATTGGTTCGACACAGAAGGTAATAACTTCAATGTATTATTCCTTCTTGCAGTGAGATTTTCCTGTCATGGTTTTGTGTATGATTTTGAATGTCAAGCAAAGAAATATATACTCAACTGCAACTTTTGAGACTTACTGTTTTCCAATTAATATATTAACATCTTGTATGTGTTTCTCTTCTCTGTTATTGAAACATATATACATTTTTTTTGTTTATTGTGCAATAATATGCAAGAAAAACAAACAGCAATTAATTTAGTAATAATATTTGACTATGTGATTATGTGCAAATAGAAGATAATATAGTTTATACCCAAAAGTTAGTTGGGCATGACTGAGGAACATGAGCAGAAGATGCTTGGGCTTTAATAATTTTTAAAATAAGAAGAATGCCATTTTATTTGCTGTGTTTGTGGGCTTTTACCTAAGAAGTCTAAATCCATAGATATATTTGAAATGATTAAAATACCCAATTTTACACCTTTTCATTTTCCACAAAAGTAATACTAATATAAACAGTGTTCTATGAAAAGAAATAGTAATATATTTGGGCATCAAAGTATCTAAAGACTGAATTAGGTAGAAGAAAAAGAAACACAATAAAACCTTTTAAACCCTTTAAAAATAGGAAGCAAGTACATTTTAAAGCTGGTGATTAAGTGCAAGCCAGTTTGAAACTAGTGACCACACGCACAAAACACACACACACATAAACACTTTCTCTAAATTATAAAATTAATCCAATCTTTTTTTTTTCCTATCTGTTCCACTATCTCATGCAATTTCATGCTTTCCCTTTTATCTTAAAATTTTAGCACACTTGATTTAGACAGTGCTTAGTGTTGAATAAATTGGGAAATACTTTTTCCGAAGTAGTAAAAGTTAGTACCTCAAAAGATAGCATTACACACTAAACATGTTTAATTTAATCCCTCAAAAAGTGATAATTAGTGATGACCCACTATCATCATCATTAGTGGCAAACTTAGGACCAATGAATAAAAATAATATCTTGTTGCATGTGTTATGGTAATTGGGGCACTTAAGTTTGGGTCCCCACTACACAAAAAAGTACTTTTATTTAATAACAATGAAAAATACAAATAACCAAGTTTAGTTATTTTATTTTGGAAGCCTATTGATAAAAATATAGTTGAGTTAACTTCATCATGTTTATATATGTGTCTGAGGCTAAGGATGCTTGTAGGGTAGAAGGGTGATAGTTGGGCATTGGGAGACAATGATCTTTAAGTGTGATTTAATTGTCTCTAAACTTTTGATTATGTGATTATTAATATTCTTATAATGTCCAATAAGAATTCAGAAATTGATATGAGATTTATCATTACATTGTCTATTATTATTATGATCAAACTAATTGGGTAGCATATGATTTAATATGAAGTGTTATGTGCATGTCTAAAACCTTACCATCAACCATATTACACTTTGATGCTCTATTGCAAGTCCTCCTACAAATATTCATGATAGTTAATTACATATAATACCATTATACAGAAAAAATGTTATGCTACATATCTTATACGAACACCATACTTATGTTACGTTATACATTTAGTATGATTTTAGTACCTAAATTGTTGTTGATGTTATTAATTTACAAATTAAATAAAAAAATCAAAGCCCGATATCTTCATTTTTACTATAACTTCGAATAAATGAATAAATGAACAAATCGAGTTTCTAATATTGATAAAGACCATTGTTTTTTGTTTTAACCTAGCTTCTTCCAAGTTGCACTATACTTAGGAGTAATGGAGATTAAATTATTGGCCAAAACCCCCACTAATGATCAAGAGAAGCTAATTATCAAATGCCCATAAAAAAGTAAAATCTTTCCAAACGTGCAATTACAGTAATCGAGTGTGTTTAAGCAAAGATTAATTAGAGAGATTAAAACTGTACGATTAGTGAAGCCTACATGTGGTGAAAACCTAATTGGTTTATGAGGGCATCTTTGCACGACGCAAATTAAGAATTTTTGAGGTGATTAATTGTGGAGGATATTAATTCTAATACTAATAATAATCTTAATCTTAATTAATCCCATTTGCATCGACTCTTGAAGCACTGCATCAAGCACTCTATCTTTAGCCTTTCAAATGTGGTTAGAGATGTATTAGTGATTTAAAGGTGTGTTTAATTAGAGCATATTTTTAATGGGAAAAATTAATGCTGCCTTTTTGTCAGTGATTGACATAATTTTGTTGGTGACATTTGAGGATAATATCATGCTTTGTGACAGTTCCTTTACACCCAATCTTGAAAATTTCAATTAAATAATTAGCGTACTTGAACAAAACTTTGTCCACTTCCACGAGAGTCCTTTTCTTCTCTTTCTCTCTTTTTTTTTCTTGTACAAAATCTTGGTTGTCTAGATGCCTATGTTTGTAAATTAAAAAAAAAAAAAAATTATTGAACAAGATTAGAAGGTGAAAATATTGAGAGAGGGAGAGATGTAAGACAATAAAAACGTAAAATGAAGCGCAATTATATAAGCTGTTAAACGCTTCCCCTTCGACCAGTAGATCGAAATTTGAGATTCAGTGTTTCATATTTGGTGTCTCACTTTTTTTTCCCTTCAATTTTATTTTTATATGCTTTAGTGATTAATAATTTATTTTTAAGGTTGATAAATCCGAAGTTAGGATATACTATAACATTTTACAACTTCAATTTTTTAAAGATAAAATTAAACATTATTCATAGTATTATGATAATATTTTTATATAGGAAAATATTTTTAGAATAATAGATATAATGGTGGTATATAGAAAATTGTGGGACACCGGATCTCAACTAGTAAATCGGGGGTTCGAGTGATCTCGGTATATGAAAATGTGTGTGGGTTGTTATCTGAAAACGAAACGTCTCTTCGTTTGAAGTGACAATATATTGTATATAATAATATATGGAAGAATTGCTGATAAAAATTAGTGCAAGACTGAATCATATTCTCGTACAAGAATGTCAAAAAGGTGAAGCATAATATAAACTGATTTATGGCCTGATATTAAATAAATAATTAATTAATTAAGTACAATTAAATGAAAAAAGAAACCGGGTACAAGAATTTTGCCAAATCAAACCACAAAATGCCTTGTTCGAAAATGGGCCAGTTCAGCTAATTAATTAAGCTCTTAATTAATTAATTTATTTTGGAGATACCAGCTAGCTAATTAAGTTAAGCTTTAGAGTTTAATTAGACACACCACGAAGCAAGGATTCTGAACTCATAATTAAGCAAACTCAAAAGCCAACTTTGAAAAGTGATTATAGCTAATTATATTAAGCAGTTCAGTGTTAATGTAAATTAATTAGGGCCTACACCTACGACCTAAGTAAATTTTAATCAAAATTAGTATATATTAAATAGTGACTCAGATGTTGTTAGGTCACACTTTGGCATGGTAATCTAGTTTCTGATTGGCTACTAACTGATAGTTATATTATTTATATTATAAGATATGTAATTATATATATAAATTCACCTTTTCTTCACTTGCTAGCTAGCTTTTGGCTTCTCTTGAATCTTGATAATCTTTTATTTTTCCCCCTAAATATAGTTGCTTTTTCCCACGATTTTAGGGCCAGGGTTTTTCTTAGTGGTTTGACATCCTTGACAATGACCAATTATTATTAATTTGCTTAATTAATCTCTCTCTCTCTCTCTCTCTCTCTCTCTCTCTCTCACACACACACACACACACACACTCCCTCCATCTCTCTCAATCTCTCTCTCTCTCACACACACACATACTCCCTCCATCTCTCTCAATCTCTCTCCCCATCTCTCTCCCTCCCTCTCTCTCTTTATCTCTCTTTATCTCTCTCTCTCCATCTCTCTCTCTCTCTCACTCTCTCTCTCTCACTCTCACACACACACACACACACCCACACACTCACTCAAGCTCTCTCTCTCTCTCTC
>JAYJMF010000056.1:3872901-3891941 GCA_036873715.1 Salvia sclarea
ATATATATATATATATATATATATATGCATATTTTTATACATCTTAAAATTTGAGCGGGACAGAAAGTTATGGGTCTAATAATGGCGTTTCTTTGTGAACTTAAACAAAATCAAATCTTGTCGCATTCACTAATTAATTAATGTAATGTATAAATTCGTTAAATAAAATCTGAATGTGAAGCAGTCAGTTGCCCTTCTCCATGTGTGAATGATGCAGACAAGAGATAATGACAAATTATGCACACACAATTTTTGATAATTAATAGTATCATATTATTTCAAGAGCTTAATTATTTATTAGAGTCAATAATTAAATTTCCCTTTTATATATGTTATGTTATAAGAGAATCTCCCGTGATTTGCACTAAAACATCGTAACTTTAGCATCAATTTAGTGCAAGATTTGACACAAAATTATATAATTAAACAATTAAATTCCATATCCAATCATCCAGCCCTAAACTCTCCACCAATAGGAATATTCCTAGAATAATCCCACTTAATTTATTATCAATAAAGAATTTATATATTATCATGTAGTACTATATATCATCTTTTTATATTTTTATCAATATAATTGCAATTTGATATTAAATAATTATGTTATTCCTGTCATGTTTCTGATTATATGTAAATATTGGAGATGCATGCTTCTGATTACTATTGTTCTATATATATGTGTGTGCAGTATATTAATTAATAATATATATAACTGCAATATTATATATCATCTTCTTAGATTTTTATAAATATATATAATTGCAATTTGATATTAATTAATTAATTAGTTATGTTATTCCTGTCATGTTTCTGATTAAAATATTGTTTTATACATAAATATATGAAATTATTTTATAGCAAGATTAGAGATGCTAGCTGCAGTTTAATTAGTGTATATAATTAAAATTGGAAGAAGACAAGAGAAAAGGTAGGAAGCAAAATATGAAGAATTAGAGTGGCAGAATTAGACGCATAAAAAGTTAATTAAGTGATGACAGTTAGATGAGCTGGACAAATGATGATTAATTAGCGTAGCTAATTGTGTTCATGTGGTATAATCTCCTTCGCCTTTTAGGCACGTGAGGGTAATTAGCTCACTTGCAACTCACATGGCCAAGGATCATGACATGGCAAAAAAAATAAAAATATATACCTTTTTCGAATTTAGGTATGTATGATGATAGGATCCTTTGTCGAATAAAATTTATTTGGTAGTATTTTCATTAATTAGCAACATTTTCTTTTCTTAACATACACTAGTGCAGTATTCGTGCGATGCACGGTCTGATACAGTGTATACATTACAGTGTATTACATTAAAAAATAATTATTTTTTAATCAAAATATTCGAAAAACTATGGTATATGATTTTTTGATCGAAGTCTAAATTTTTGTTATAAATGTTACCATGATGTATTATGTAATAATAAAATTTTATTTTATAATGAATGCTATTAAAAATAGTGAAATTATTAGTGAGACACCATTGGTCCTAATTGTGTTATATGTGCCAACATGAACATCTGTAATTAATGTGATGACTCACACTCACGACAAATGAGATATTTTTTTGCATTTGTGTGTGACATCCTTTATTACATTGCAGGTGATGGAAGAGTTATTCTCCATGGGGAGGATCGCATGCCCAGTGGCGCTCACAACGCTTCTCTACTTCTCCAAAACCATAATCTCGATGCTCTTCCTCGGCCACATGGAGAAGACGGAGCTCGCCGGCGGCTCTCTGGCTGTTGGCTTTGCGAACATCACCGGCTTCTCCGTGATGAAGGGCCTTTGCAACGGCATGGACCCTATTTGTTGCCAGGCCTTCGGTGCGAAGAGATGGCCGGTTTTGACACAGACCTACTTGAAGACGGTGGTGCTCCTTTTAATCGCCACCGTGCCTATGGCAGTGCTGTGGGTGAATGTAGACTGGGTTTTTCAACGGCTAGGGCAAGATCGCGCTATCACGAAAATCGCGAAAAACTACCTCCTTTGTTCCTTGCCGGAGCTCATCACCCACGCGAACCTCGTCCCCCTCAGGACCTTTCTTAGAACCCAGGGGCTCAACTCCCCCAACACCCTAATTGCCACATGTGTCTCATTTATACATCTCCCCATCACCTATTTTCTGGTGACCTACCTCAATCTCAGAGTCCAGGGCATAGCCCTGGCCTCTGTGATCTACTCTGTGAACATGAATATTGGCCTCCTTCTCTACCTCCTCTTCTCTGAGGCCGCCATCAAGCCGTGGAGGGGGGCCAGTCTGGCCTCCCTGTCCCATGGCTGGCGGCCCCTGCTGGGCCTGGCACTCCCCAGCGTTTGCCAGGTCTGCTTAGAATGGTGGTGGTACGAGATTATTTTATTCCTGAGTGGCCTGTTGGAGAATCCGGAGTCATGCGTGGCTGCTATGGGAATTCTGATCCAGACAACGGGAACAATCTACGTGTTCCCGTTCTCCTTGAGCCTGAGCATCTCCCAGCGCGTGGGGCACGCGTTGGGAGCTGCTCAGCCAGCAAAGGCGCAGTTGGCCGCCATGTTGGGGATCAGCATGGCGGTTGTTTACGGCGTCTCCGCCTTCGGGTTGAGTATCGTGCTGCGCACGGCGTGGGGGCGGCTCTACACGACGGAGCCGCAGGTGCTCGAGATGATCGCGGCGGTGCTGCCGATTTTGGGGCTGGCGGAGGTGGGGAATGCGCCGCAGACGGCGGCGTGCGGGGCGCTGACGGGGTCGGCCCGGCCGAAGGTTGGGGTCTGGATTAACATAGCGGCGTTTTACCTCGTCGGCCTGCCGTGCTCCGCCGTGATGGCGTTTAAGCTCAAGAAGGGTTTCCAGGGGCTTTGGATGGGGCTGGTGGCGGCGCAGGCGGCGTGCATGGCGATGATGTTGTATAATGTGGCGGCGACCGATTGGAAACATGAAACCAAGCGGGCGGAGGAGCTCACCATGGCGTCCGCCGGAGATAAGGAGGATTCCGCCGGGGCAAACTTGGTGGACGGCGCCGCGTGAGCTGAGAATAATTAATTAATTAATTTAAACTTACTTTTCACAGTGATATGATATGATATGATACTACATAGATGACTCATTATTGAGTGTAAATCAATTTTTTTTACATAAATTTCAGGGTTATTTGTTCTATTTTTATTTTGACCGTGACAGGTGGGAGGAAAGAGGGATAGGATAATTAAGTAATTTAATAAGTTGATATGGTTCATTTATTATTATTTGATTTAGAGGACCACAAGTTTCTATATATTAACCTTTTGTTTATGTTTTTAATTCAATAGGTTAATGTATTTTCGACTTAAAAGTTAGAAGAAGTCAGCTTTCCCTTCTACTTAGTGGAAGTTCTTTTTGTAAAGCGTACTTCCATTTTGAGCTTTATTAAATGAAAGTAGTCATTTAACTCCTTCCAAATACATGGAATTCCACTTTGTTTTAATTAATAAATTTACACATTTTTTCTTAAGAAACGTAAGATCATTGCACTAGACATTTAAAATTCTTCTCGCCATAAAATTATTATACTTCAAAAAAATAAAAAATTTAGTGCCCTCGTGGAACTCGTACTCTGAAATGCCACGATAAAAAAATAATTGCCCTGATAAAAGAATATATAATTACAAATGATTAGCTCAAAAATTATATACAAACACACACACACACATTTAGGCTAGGATAAGAAATTTGGAACTGCGCATGTATTAAATTTATAAGTTGCACAAATTTTCACTGAGTTATACTAAGTTGCACTAAGTTACACTAAGTTGTACTAAGTTGCACTTAAAAGCTAAATCTTAGCACTTTTGGGTACAATAATTTGAAAATTATACAAGATAATTAATTAATTTATAGTACTATTTAATAAGCCATATGCAACGAGTTCCACCTATCACATAAAATGTCTCTTGTTTGTTTAAAATGACACTAATTTAGGTTTTAATAAATTAATGGAACATGGCCTTTATTTAAATTGCAGGACATTGATCTAATAGCATTAAAGAATTCGGTTGTGAAAGTCCACTAACAAGAGATTGCAGAATGTGCAAGCATTAAAGTGCATATGAATACACATTAATTATACTTAATTAATGGATAATGTTTTAATTAGTTAATGACTCTATTATATAGTTTAATTAGATACAGCAGAATTATAAGTTTTACTCTATAGTTTGTGGAGTTAAGTTTTACTCTATAGTTTGTTAGTATATATACTTAATAAGTTTTAATGGTTTAGATAAGTGCAATTTGCTAGTTTATTTTTGTATTGAATCATGTTTGATCGACAAAGACCGACCACTTTGATTAAAGATTATTATAATTAGCAACTAACGTTATTAAAATAGGAGGGGAATAATTAGATTGATTGGCCTTAATTTTATATCGAATTCCCGTAATCAGATTACATAATTGCATAATGGAATATTTGTGATTGAACAACTAACAATTTTATGCAATATAAAATGTGAATTAACTATAACTCGTGGCTCTACATATCGAGACTATTGTTAGTATTATTATACTTTTAATTTCTATAAGGTTGTACTTTTATTTTTTTTCAGTTGAATTTATCAATGATACTATTCTTACTCCTTTTTTTAATATACTACTATAATAGTTGTTAATTATGGCTCGTATTTTTTTTAAAAAATAGAGTAAGAATATATTCTTGATCATGTCTCCTAATTAGCTCTTGACAAATCAATTTTTGTGTAATATAATCATTCAAAAAGAGAATGGACTTGCCTGATTTACAATCTTCCTAAACTTAATTATGGCTTCAACTTAAAAAAAACCTTTCATAATTAACTCGATTTGATTCGTTTCCATTTTTTTTTTTTTCACATATTTTAATAAAAATTTCAAACTCATAAACCATAATATCTTCATCGCAATTCGCATATTCCCACACGAATGCAACACCTATTTCGTAGTTTTGTATGTATAAAAAAAGATACAGTTATTTCATTATCAAGATTAGAAAATAAACACTATAATGAGGGATATTATCCCCTGCGGCGGCACCAGGAACGTCCAAATCTGTGATGCAATGATGTACCGGACACCGACACGTGTCCTTCTCCCATTGGCCGTTATCAGCATCACACGGTTCTATTAATTTCAACTGCAAATTTTCCCCTACTTTTCTTCACTTTAAACCTCTCTTTCTCTCTCTCTCACTGAAAACTCAACAGATACTCCACGGAATATCTTCTCACCAAAAGGGGAGAATCAAAATTTGAAATTGATGTGATTTAGTTGTATTCGAGTGGGAGTTGTTTAGGGATTTCTAGAGAATTCACAAATTTGATCTTTTTGTGTATCTTTGTTTACTGTATTTTTCAATTTTTGCTAATTTGTATGCATGTTTTCTATGTGTATAGAACAGTGGCTGCAGCTGTAAGTCTCCATTTCAGCTCTTTTTTCCCCTTTGCTTTCACTTAGGGTTTCTTCTTTTCCTTCAATTTCCACCATTTTTCTTGACTATTTGGTGATAACTTGGCTTCACCTTCAAGCTGTGATTGAATTTCCTGCCACGAGTTGCAAAGTCAAGAATCAATTTCTCTTTTTTCCAAGAATTGAAAAGACTTTTCCCCTTTTCAGGTGGAAAAAGGTAGTGTTTTTGGGGGGGTTGTTTGAGTGATCAGGGGTTTAATTCAAGTAGTGATTGCTGAATTGTACACGGCTGCGATTTCGTACAGTGATTGATACTCTTCTTATCTGAATATGGGCTTAAAAGTGTATGCTTTAGCTTATCTTTTGCTGATAACTTGAAACTAGTGTTAATTGCTTTCTGCCTTTCTTGGATTAGTAGTGATTTGGGGGAAGGATGATTTTTCTCCTAAGTGTGGAATTTTGAGGGTATGATGAGGCACTCAGGGCTAATTTAGTAATTTTGGGGGCGGGTGGCGGCAGTGATGAGTTCCGGTGGTAGGAGCAGAGGGAAGAAGGAGGAGGGGTCGGAGTCGAGATCGGTTGAGGGGGTTTCTTCCAAGGGATCATCAATCACTGCCTCTGTGGAATTGTGTATTGATGAGAAAGTGCTTGTTGACCCCAAATCCCTCTTTATTGGATCAAAGATTGGTGAGGGAGCTCATGGCAAGGTTTATCAAGGAAGGTCTGTGCCTATTCTTGGCTCCTTTTGTTGTTTATTGTGTTGATTGATAGCTGAGTTAGTTAATTGAATTGAGTTATATGTGAAGCTTTTGGATTTCTATGCAGTTTAAAGTATCAATCTTTAAATGTTTTGAGGCTTATGTGTTTTGGATGTTATCATGTGAATAATGGTCTAATAATAGAATTTGATGTGAAAGGAGCAATGAAATAATTCTGTTTGTTTGGATTTTGAGGTGGGCCTAAATGTTGCATATAATTGTTAAGCTTAGTTATGCTCTTATGTAGACTCAAGGTGGGAAATTTTGAATAGTTGGGCTCATTCTTATGTTATTTCGCTTGTTTTCATTTATTTTTTGAAATTTCTGTATTAGATATTTGACTATCGATATGAACCTCTTTTAAAGGTATGGTGATCGTATTGTTGCAATCAAAGTTCTTAACTGTGGTCAAACATCAGAAGAGAGAAGTGTGCTTGAGAGTCGTTTTGTTCGGGAAGTGGCTATGATGTCTAAAGTAAAACACGAGAACCTTGTCAAGGTGAGCATGTCTAACTGAAAAAAGTGTTCCCGATTTTGAAAATCAGTCCCGTCATCTAATCTTTTTATACTTAGCGTGATCTAAATTCGTCTGCAGTTTATTGGAGCTTGTAAGGAACCTTTAATGGTGATAGTCACCGAGTTATTGCCGGGGATGTCACTTCGGAAATATCTAGGGAGCTTGCGTCCTAAGCAGTTGGATCTGATACTGGCATTAAACTTTGCTCTCGATATTGCTCGAGCCATGGATTGTTTACATGCAAATGGGATTATACATAGAGACTTAAAACCCGGTATCATAGCCCACTGAGCTGTATAAAGAGTTTTACTTTTGTAATTTGTAACAAACTAACATCATCGACTCGTTGTAGACTCTGTTTTCTGTTCTCCAAGATTGGTTTTTTTTCCCAAGCATCATCAAGATTATGACTTTTTGTTTGCAATAGTCTCATTGTTAATTTTCTTATGACTCACATCATTTTTTCCTTATCTGATATTTGTCGAAATTTGTTGAATAAATCTATATTTGGGTGTTTTTGTACTTTCTAACTGAGAAGAAATACGCTCGAACGCAGACAATTTGCTGCTTACGGCAGATCAGAAGTCTGTGAAGCTTGCAGATTTTGGTCTTGCTAGAGAAGAAACCGTAACTGAGATGATGACTGCAGAAACGGGGACTTATCGCTGGATGGCACCTGAGGTTTCGATTTTTTGATCTAACAGCATCTGACCACATTCATTTTCTTTCGTTTTTTGAAGAGTTTTCACTTTCTTAGTCACAAACTGAAATGTGCTTTATAATCAGCATAGCTTATTCCGAGACTTGCTCTTGAAATTGCCTAACTAACGATGAATATGGCGTCGTGCAGTTATACAGCACCGTGACTCTTCGTCAGGGAGAGAAGAAGCATTACAATAACAGAGTCGATGTTTATAGCTTCGGCATTGTCCTATGGGAGCTGCTGACAAACCGCATGCCGTTTGAAGGAATGTCGAATTTGCAGGCTGCTTATGCTGCTGCCTTTAAGGTGCGAAAACATGAAACTCTTCTAGTTCGACTTTAAGCAAACTTATCAGTTTCCTGCCTTCGTGTTTCGATAATCATCTCCTATGACTTCATCATGATTTGGTCATAAAGTTTCTGCCTTTATATGATTTGAGAGTGCTTATACTTGCAATTTGCAAGCTATCCACTTTTATTATTCTTGATTGTCATAATCTTGTGTAGGAATTTAGAAATATGCTGAATTTAGAAGAGTTGATAAATGAGGCAACTATTAAAATAGACATTTCAAGATAGTAAAACTAAAAATCGGCCCATTAATATAAAAAGATAAAAAATAGCCTCACATTTCACGAATTTGCACGTGCAAATTCGGTGCAAATTCGTGAAAATGAGGGGCTATTTTTATTTTTTTTAACATTAATGGGCTAATTGTTATCTTTACTATATAAGAATGACTATTTTGATACATTTCCTCTTGAGAAATTAAGGTCAAATCGAGAAAAAGTGCAGCATAATCTGAACTTTTTTCAACGAGCTCAAGACATTCGACTTGACATGAGCTCAAGTATCTTGATATCGACGTGCTTGTAATTTAAACTCTCTTATTGTGAGAAAACATCAAGAATTGGTACCTTGGTCTCTCAAATTTCAATTGTCGTCGTGATTCTTAGAGCGTATCCGTATCTATTTCCATGATTTAGTCGCAACGAGCTGCACGCATATGCCATTCTTGTTTAGCTAGGTCAATGATGTTGTTTATAGCATGAAAGATTGAATCTTGATTTTCGATTTTTCGAAAAAAATGCAGCAAGAGAGGCCTACGTTGCCAGACGACATCCCAGCTGAGCTGGCGTATATAATCCAGTCGTGCTGGGTGGAAGATCCGAACATGCGGCCAAGCTTCAGCCAGATCATCCGGATGCTCCACGAGTTCCTCTTCACGCTGAAACCGGCCACGTCGCCATCCTCGCCCGAGACCAACTCCTCCGAGGCGGAGCTGACCAAGAACGGGACCATCATCGAGTTCTCCAGTCGAGCCAAGGGGAAATTCGCGTTCCTTCGCCAACTTTTCGCCACCAAGAAGGCCCTCAACTCATAGGTGCTGGGAAATGTGATGAACAAAACACTATTTTGATGATGATTTTGGGGAAAATATAAGATCAAGTAGAAAGGATTAGTTTTAATTTCATAGTAGAACATGTGTAAATCTATATATAGACATTGTTTCCACTTGTGGAGATTCCTCATAGAAAATGCAGGCAATTTTACATTATCCATTTTCGAATTTTTATTATTGTTTAAACAATTGAATCATAATCGGATGGAATTGAAGCAATTAGGAATGGAAAGCAATAATTTGATTGCGAAATTGGATTCAATTATTGATTGAACACGACATGCTATAAATGATTGAATGAATTCTCAATTTCTGATTTGGTTTTTGGCATTTGTTGTCACAAACTTATGATGATAATAAGTGAATATTTGCCGTTTCTATTTCTTTTTCTAAATGCAACAATATGGTTTATTTAAATTGATGTCCCATCAACAAACTTTTTTATTTTCAAATACACAACATAAGTATTATTTATATCACCAAAAAATTAATTTATATCCACACACTGACACACGTATACAAAACTAAAATAAAAATAAAAAATAAAAAAGTGTATTCAATAAGTCAGATCTCATAAACTGAGATCCATTTTTAATTTTTGAAAGTGAGCTAAAGTAAAGAACCAAAATCATGAACAATTTAAATTTAAACCTACTTTATTATCATGGCTAACAAAATCTTGTCTTAGAAAAGCTAATTACCGTTAGATTATCATGTTTAATCAATGCGGAAATTAAAACAGAATTCAAATGATTTTTTTATTAATAACATTGTTCTAAAAATAGCATCTGCCAGTTTTCTTGTCAACTCCACTTGCGAAATAAACAATTTTTTTTTTTTTTACTTTATTTCACTTGACCAAATTGGAAAATTCGCAAGTTGTGATGTATATTCATGCATGAAATGGACCACATACATATATATAAATTCAACAAATTCAACTTGGAATGGATGGTTACTTTATTTCATATAAAAAAAATGATGAATTATGCGGAAATTACAATATTTGCTATATTTATTTATTTGAAAAGAAAAAAAGAAATTTGATTTAAATGTGTTTGAAGTTAATGCTAAGAAATAGCGCTAATTTCCCCCTTTTCTCTTTTGTCGATTAGTCAAAGTCAACCGACGTGCCACAACCGCAGCCGTTGATTTCAATCATCGCAGAGAAATGTACGGCTCAGATTAAGCGAAAGCTATAACACGGGAGCAGCAGAACACGTGTGCTCCATTTCAGACAGGTGAATTTAAGGGAAACTACTCAAAAAGAGTCAACGCCAAGCATAAGTGTTTTTTAGGGGAAGAAATTTACACACAGTCACACAGTAGAGGGAAAAAAATTAAAATAAAAAAGGCATAGTAGGTGGTGGTTATTAGATACAGAAGTAAATGTATCTATATATCTGTTTCTGTAGAAGCAAACGAAAAGACCTGGTAAAATATCTGAGGAAAAGTGAAGAAGATTCAATTCAAGATCTAGTTGAAGAATTTTCAAAATTGCAGCTTTTTCTTGCTCTCACCTCTTCCAATTTCCCCCTTTTCTGGGCTGATTTCGAAGGTGGGAGCTGCAATCAAGAATAAAAATCGATTATTTGCAGGCTTTTTCGAGGATTTATTTGGAAAGTGTTGAGAAAAATCAGTTCTTGATAGCTAATATTGCTTCCCTTGGTTGGAATTGAATTGGGTCTTGTGGGATTTGGGATAGCTGCAATCAATGATTGAGAAAAATCAGTTCTTGATAGCTAAGAGTGTTGCCCTTGGTTGGAATTGAATTGGGTTTTGTAGAATTTGAAAAAAAAAAAAAAACAGTTTTTTGCAGCTTTGTTTTTTTGGGGGATGTGATGAAATGGGAGAAAATGCGGCGGCGTTGCACACGGCTATAAATTCTGTACAGGCATTGGGGAGGGGTTTTGATGTGAACTATGATACGAGGTTGCTGTATTGTAAGGGGGCTGTGGGGTCCAGGATTGTGGAGGTTGATGAGGAGCATACAAGGGATTTATACTTGTTTGATGATTTGGTTGTGCCTAATGTCTCAAGGGACATCAAGAACTCGCCGGAGGGAGGCGGCCGCGACGGCTTCGGCGTTTGCAGTTATAGTGAGGTAAAGATGATGTCTTGGTGTGGTTGAAATTGTTGGTTGTGTGTAAGAGTTTGATGTTGTAGCATTGATTTTGGTGTTTGGTTTTGGTGAATGTGATTTAGTGCAATGTAGTTCTTATGCTTAGGTAGGTTTACTTTGATGAATTGCTTCGTTTTGAACTTGTTTGATAATCTTATCCTTCAAAGCCATTATAGTGAGGTAAAGATGATGTCTTGATATGGTTGAAATTGTAGGTTGTTTGTAAGAGTTTGATGTTCTAACATTTATTTTGGTGTTTGTTTTGGGGAAATGTGGTTAGTGCAATGTGCTTCTTTTTAGCTAATCTACTGTTTACTTTGATGAATTGCTTCGTTTTGAACTTGTTTGACAATCTTATCCTTCAAATACTAGATAAGATTAGATGCGAATTAGAGTAACATCGACATTCGCTTTAACATAGTTGTTGTTTGAGGTGGAAATACTAGCAATGTGTTGTTATTGTTTGGTGGCTTTAGTAGTAGGTTATTGGTTAGGTTTCTTTAGTGTTTCATGTGGATGTCGTTGCTCGATTTCACGAGGTTAGTGTAATGAAAGAGCAAGAACACGATTTGGAGAGAGACTTGGTCAGAGGAAAGGCAATGGATGATGTTTTGTCGATTAAGGGTTTCGGATATAAAGTGATTTGGAGTGTAACTGCTTCCTTTATTAGAAAGACACGTTTTTTATAGTAATTTTTGATGATGTTTGTTCTATGTTGATTAGGTCACTTTCTCTATATATACCTTGCGACGTATTTTTGAAAATTCTATGGATTGTGAGAATGGAACTTCCGGTGAAGGTGCTGAAGTAGAAAGATTTGTTAAGGATCAAAACGAGACGTTTATTTTGAAGACCTATTTCAAGATCTAGACTTACATCATCCGATTGTTTCTCATAGTTCTAAAATATTAGCATGATTTCACTTGGAACCTTTTAAAATATGACTGGTAGTTAACGGGGTTGTAATTCTTTGACACTTCGTTTTCTTACATTGTGACTTTATATCTGCATTTGTTGCTTGTGATTCTTCATATGCTCACTACGTGCGACGCAAATACAGATGGTCGAGTATTTCAACAAAAAGGCTTGTCTCTCGGGACAAACTCCACTCGGTAGCTTCAATGCTTCGTTTAGCTTAACCGGTTCTAGGCATATAGATGCTGCTTCCACGAAGTCTCTTTGCCTCGATGGATTCTTCATCCCACTCGCTAAAATTGAGCTCGTTAAATCACCTATGGCTCTAAATGAAAATGTGATACGGGCAGTGCCAAAGTCGTGGGACCCACCGGCCCTAGCAAGGTAGAGAATTTGAATCGTGCATGTATATATGTCATTTCTACGGGATAGCCTTATCTAATTTCTTGTATTTTTCTCGACAGTTTCATCGAGAACTTTGGCACCCATGTTATCACGTCTATAACCATTGGCGGTAAGGATGTAATCTACGTCAAACAGCACCTGTCATCGCCTCTCTCCATCGTTGAAATCAAAAACTACGTTCAAGATATCGGAAATCAGAGATTCTCCAGCCCCGAAGGCCTTACGAATTCAGGCCTATTAAAGAATAAGGTTAGCTCCTATTTTGATGAGTTTGCCTCCTAAATTTGCTTACGAAATTAAACTCGTTTCTTTTCTCGATCTCGAATTTTTCAGGGCAGCGATCCGTCTCTGTTCAACAGTCAAGGAATATACCCGCAGCCGGCTAGTGCACCTTACCTCTCCGGCAGTGGCAAAGAGGTATGTATATGAAATCGAATATCTTAAAAAGGGCATTCATTTTCAAAGCAATTCTTGAAAATGTGAAAAAAATTATAACTTGAAATAAAGATGCTGACTTTATTTCTTGATCGTGTCGCGTTTATGTTCTTCTCGATGCTAACGAGTTGAGGCCCTTATACTTCCAGGATGTCACCGTCATATTCAGAAGGCGGGGAGGGGATGATCTCGAGAGGAGCCACATTCAGTGGTCGAAGACGGTGCGATCTTCTCCCGACGTGATCGAGATGTCATTCTTTCCTATAACCGAACTACTCGATGGAATTCAAGGAAGGGAGCATTTGGCACGTGCCATTGCTCTCTACCTCGAGTGTAAGACATCTTTCTATTCGACTCTTTGTTGCTTTTTGGGGATTTTGCTCGATATGTAATGAACTCATTGTTGGATTTTCTCCGTGCAGATAAACCTCAGATCGAAGAACTACGATTTTTCCTCGAATTTCAGGTCCCCCGGATGTGGGCCCCGGTGCAGGATAGGTTCCCGGGACAAGCACGAAAGGAGCCAGTTTGCCCGTCGTTGCAGTTTAGCATGATGGGGCAAAAACTGTACGTCAGCCAAGAGCAAGTACGTGCTAACTTCGATGATTTCGAAACGATGAAAGATTGGATTTTTTGATAAAAAAATAGGCCCGTAAATATAAAAAGATAACAAAATAGCCATCTTGACTATCCTGCACGGGGGCCAACTTTTTTATCTTTTTATAGCAACGGGCCAATTGTTATCTTTACTATCTTAAAATGACTAATTTAATCGTTCACTCTTTATAGCATATAGAATTTATCGTATTTGGGAGATTACTTGATCAAACGAGCTCAAAATTGTTCGATTATCCATCAAATTATCGTATATATATGGTGTTAACAGGTGATCTAAACATGAATGCAGGTCTCGGTTGGGCGGAAGCCCGTGACGGGGATGCGGTTATGCCTCGAGGGATCGAAGCAGAATCGGCTGAGCATCCACCTACAGCATCTCGCTACGCTCCCGAAGATCCTCCAGAAGTATTGGGACACGCACGTCGCGATCGGGGCTCCGAAATGGCAGGGGCCCGAGGAACAGGACAGCCGGTGGTTCGAGCCGGTGAAATGGAAGAAATTCTCGCACGTGAGCAGCGCGCCCATCGAGAACCCCGAGACCTTCATCGGGGACCTCACGGGGGCCTACGTGGTGACGGGGGCTCAGCTCGGGGTGTGGGATTTCGGGTCGAGGAACGTCCTGCACATGAAGCTCCTCTACTCGAGGCTCCCCGGGTGTACGATACGCCGGTCGTTGTGGGACCACGCGCCGAACGAGAAGGCGAGGAGGCACGAGGACTCCGGGTCGAGCTCCGGGGAGGACTACGCGGGCAACAAAGTGGCGAAATTTGTCGACATGTCGGAGATGAGCAAGGGGCCGCGGGACCCGCCGGGGCACTGGCTGGTCACCGGTGGGAAGCTTGGTGTAGAGAAGGGGAAAATTGTGGTTAGGGTTAAGTATTCATTGCTTAATTACTGATGTTGGTTTGAAATGTATATGGATCTTTTTCTTTGTCGTCGCCGTCGCCGCTGCCGCCGTCGTTGTCATTGTCGTCGTCGAGTTTATCGATGTCTAGATATGATGAACAAGAGTTTTCTTGGAGAGGATTAGGATGGTATGTTTGGCTTTTGAGTGGTTAGATTCATCACTTGAGTGTTGTATATTTCATCTCTATTAAGTTATAAAATTATAAGTACATCTTAACAAAAGAAATAGTGGTCATAGGTTTTTTCTACTCACTTGGATAAGGAACATGTATCAAGTGCCTTAAAGGTCGAAAATGCCCTTAGATGTGATGTTAAACTTATACACGAATTTAAACTCTGCGAGGTGACTGAAGCGTTTGTTGAAACATATCCATCAACACGACCAAGCTTACCCATCAACATCAAAGAGCATTTTCGATAAAAAGAAAATAGTTTCTTTTTATCCAAATGGGATAAAAAACTTTAACCCTTAAAATTTGCAAATATTGAAGCAAGAAAAGGAGAAGGATTATATATATTATATATACACAACAAAAACTTTTATAGATTACAAGATCGAACATATAATTCTTATAGTCATACTATTCTTTTCCTTTGGTAAATTATTCAAGAACCTCCCAATATAATAAAAAAAATAAAAATTATAAAAAAGGGTAAAGTGGGCATTTAATTATATTAATGGGCACAATTAATTAATTAATTAATAAAGTAATAAAAGAGGCTCCCGCGCGAAAATTCAGAACTGTGGGCCCTCAAAGGTTTGACCGAAGTGCCAGCCTGGCGGAACGACGTCGTCGGCTGTGATGGTGCTTCCGTCACCGCCGGTGATGCGGAAGGAGAGCGCCTGGCCGTCGAGATTTGAGTTGCTTTGCCAATTTTGCCCCCAGTTCCTCGCCATGGGCTGCCATCCGCTGCGGGCGCCCTTAATCCACACCGCGTGCACCTCCCCCGCCCCGCCCACATTCGTTATCAACACCAGGTTGAAAAACGAGTGCCCGTTGATCGTGAACCTCATCCCTCCCTTCTTCAGGCACGGGACTCTGCGTCAAATTTATTAAATAATTATTCACCGTGCATTGCACTGCAACTGCATTGCATTGAATTGCATTCAATGCTATGCTGCATTAGTGGGGGATTTATTAAATAATTATTCATCGTGCATTGCATTGCATGCACCTTTTGTACAGGACCGGGACGATCCCGGCCCTGTACTGGGCGATCTTGAGGAAGGACGGCTCGGCCAGGTCGAAGTGGGGGCGGGGCGGGTTGCACCACCCCCCGTTGTCGCTGGCGAGGGCGTAGTTTGGGGGGCAGAAGTTGGTGGCGGTGACGGTGATGGTGCCGGGGCGGCACCACCTCCTCGGGTCGTCGTTGCACCGCAGTTGGTAGCACGCGCCGCAGCTCAGCCCGTTGTTGAAAAGCGTGGTGCTCAGGGCCGCGGTGCTCGTGCCGTACCCCTGGCTGTACAAGTTCCCGTACCCGCACGCCCCCCCTGCAATTTTTATAATTATAATTATAATTATTTGTGACAAAAGAAAATGAAATACGAGACTGAAATATGTTGCATACTGACCCATAGTGCCAGAGGCGTCAGCGCCTCCGTAAAATGTGGCGTGGGCGGTTTGCCAGCCGCCGTAGGCCCGGCCCAAAGGGAGGAGGAGGAGGAAGAGGGAGAAGAGGAAGAGTGGCATTTGAATTTTGTATGTGAAGGCCATGGCTTGAGCTAAGCTAGGGCTATGGTGTGATACAAAATTGGCTCACACATTAGTGTAGCAAGTGACATTGGTATATATAATTGGTTAGAGTAGGTGGTGTGGGGCCCTAGCTATGTAGGGTTGGAAACCTTTGATTGAGAAATATTTAAAATGATTTAAAATAAATGTCCAAGACCAAGATTATAATTGATTGGGTTCATGTGTAAATGATGGGATGGTTGATGCATGTAGTTCTTTTCTTGCATTATTAAAATAATGATTTCATTAGATATGTATATATATTTTGTGGAAAAAGAAGAAGAAATTGCACAACTTGAACTTTGATAAATAGGGCCCCCTCCAATGAAGCATGCATGAGAGGTCTTTTCAATTAGTTGATAATAAAGGCATTGGCGGTGCTCAACTCCAACACTCGATTTTATTGTTTTTTTGGGTCCAATTTATTAATTTGAACAAATATTTAACAGAAATAATATAAGTGAAACCCCCATTTACATTTGAATTTTGGGAGCAGACAATCATAACGAAATCGAAAAGGCAATCGGCTATTTATTGGGGTTTTAAGTCGCGGGGGCAGACGATTACTACTCGATAGGAAGTTAGGTATATATTTTCTCTATCAACATTAAATAATTGCTAAAGAAAATTGCAATACAAAAAACACACATGAATGGAAGTGTTACAAAACTAATTAATCAAGCTAATGCATGCGAGATATACTAGTTCTAGTTTATTTATGAAGATATGTACAAACGCATACAACCACACAATAAAATATGAAACCGTGTATGCGTGTGTTGGCCAAGTAGCAGCTAGGGAGTTAATGTTTGAGACAAAATATTTCGGGTTCGAATCCTCCGTGACTTACCGAAAAAAATGAGACTATTGTTCATTTGGAGATGATCTGTAGTATGTGTACCTTTTTAGATCGAATTGGTTATTCGTACCATCTAATTTTCATATTATTATATAGGACTGTATGTTATACAGACATTGAATATAGTGATTGCAGATATATCTCGTAAGTATTATATAAAATAAAAAAATTAAAACCAATTTTTGATAGTAGCAAAAAGGTGAGATGGGTTGGGAGGCATTAGAGCAATCACATGAATTTGGTAAATGTGGTTTACAAAGTGGAAATAATATTTCTTGGGCGGCCAATTTTCACATGTGGAATATCATAGATTAGGTGGCAAGCAGTTGACCTACCAAATCGCCACGTGTCCACTTCGTTTCTGCTGCCTCCGAAATTAATGCCGGATTTCTTTATTTTTTATTTTTCATTTTATTATATTGTGATTTTGGATAGGAAAAATCTTCGAGTTTTAAATGGGCCCATTTAACAATTTTGTGGTAATTAACTTGTAAGTTGTAAGTTGAGAGTCATTTATTTATAAGTTATAACTAGTTATCATCAACTCTCTCTAAAGATGTTAATATTTCTTTATCTATAGTCTGCGATGGCATTAATGCATTTAATTGGATGTGGTAAAAGACTATTATAACAAAGATCTACAAGAATTTGAAAAGTAAAAAGTAGATGGTTCAGTGCAGCAAAAATAATTAAAGTTGGAATTTAATTATCTCCCCAAAATAATCTGCAAAATAATATTTAACTAATTATTAGATGTGTGTGTGTGTGAAGATGTAGACATATGAAAGACCGATATATAATATATTTGTCAATTATAGCAATACTAAATATCATTCAAAGAGAGTCATGCAGCAGCTGCGATATCTCTTTCAGTATTAGTGTTAAAGGCATTATAATTCAATTCTAAAAAGCAATATCCAAAGGAAACTTTTGATGCAAATTAAATGTGAACGATGCTCACAAAAAATTAAATAAACATTAAATAATTATTAACATATGAAATATACACAATTTACGTACACAACTGTAAAATTTTACGGAGTATTCGTCACTTGCTACATGAATTCACTAAATTCATTTATATTTTAATTCATCAATTTTTACGACGAACTCTTCAACTTTTACTGCGGATTTTACAATGAAAGATGTGTTACATAATATATCGCAAAAGGAACTTGAATATATAGTAATGCTTTCAAGATCCGAGAGAGATTTGACAAAGACAATTATCAACGTTTAATTTAATTAGTTGGCTAAAAGAGCAAAAATTCAAACTCGACATTAATTCTTCAATGTATTGGCCCATTTTGTAACTAAAATGGAAAACATGATCATCGTCCAATTAAAAGGTCATTTGATGTGGATTTCAGAATTATCTCTTTCTTTTGCAGTAGTATAAGTTTATGTCCAATTAAAATAATTTGGAGAAAGCTAATTAAATCGAAAATTATACATATATATTCATTGAAAAGTGCAACGAGACCGTTGCAAATTGAATAAATCGGTTGTTGCTTTGAAATCTGAAAATCAGTTTGAGCTGCAAGTAACTATTCAGCCAATAAAATTATCCATCTACATATATAAATATTGTACGATAACAATATTTAATAAAATAGGGGAGTGTTGACGTAGCATATGTCGTATCCATGCAATTTGTGGAAATCAAATAGAATTCAATTATCATCTTAAAATTTACATATATGCCTCGGCAGTATTTATTCATATTCCTTAAATGCCTTATTGGGACATTATTTTAACTTTTCATTAATTCAGTGGTTGATACCCTTTATAGCCACGTGGCCATTGCTTTCAAAAATTGATTACTATAACTTGAAAAATGAGACAATTGATTTAATTAATTAATTAATTAGACATACATGTTTATTCATTATTTATTCTTGTATTGCCTTTCACAATTAGACAGCATATTGGTTTAGTTGGGCTGAGGCCCACCTTAAATGGGCTTTAAAGTTCTGGTAATTAATTCCATAACAGAAGAAACCATGGGCTTATGCATAAAAATAAAAATAGAAGAAAATGGGCTTAGCTGAATAAACCTAATTAATCGATCTTTTTTTATGGGCCCTTGTTAATTGGGCTTAGGCAAACATTAATAGATATCATATCAATATAGATTTCCTTTTTGTTGAGTGAGTGATAACAATCCTACGTGTATCAGCTAAAGAGAGTTAGAGAGAGAGTTGCTACTGAGTTGGTTATAACTAACTAAGTGGATTAGGTGACGTCAGATTAGATCTGTGATCTAACGG
>JAYJMF010000056.1:3899026-3931287 GCA_036873715.1 Salvia sclarea
AGAGACAGAGAGAGAGAGAGAGAGAGAGAGAGAGAGAGAGAGAGAGAGAGAGAGACCCGCAGTTATCACAGAGAGTAGCAAAGCCACCAGATCGCAAAGGCCAACCCTTTTTCCATTCCACCGAGTTTGAAGAAGAGCAAATCCCATTCATGCACATCCCACCCTCCATTTCCAACTAAAAAAACCACAATAAGAAGCAAAAAAAAAAAATTAATTAGGAAAAGAGAGATTGCCGATTTTGAAATTGTGCAAAACTGGCACAGTGAAATAAACCCCAAGCTAGGAAGTGGGAGCTCACCAAATTTCACAGCTCAAATTAAAAATTAATTCTTTTTTGCACGAGCAATTTGTGTTTGAGGAAGAGAGCAACTGATGTGATTGGCCTATGTATTGCGGCTTTACTCGAAGACTTGTTTGACCTCAGCTCAGCCGCCGCCGGCCGGAATATTCCGAGGGCGGTGGGAGGCTTTTTCCGGCGGCGGTGCGATTTCAGCTCATTTTCGCCCCTTTTTTTAAAATAAAAATTGAGTCTTGGCATAAAAACTGAGAAATCTACTGTTTGGAATTAAAAAGGGACCAAAAATATATGTGATGATTGGCTCCCTTCATTTGTAATAATCGGAATTAGCCGTGAAAGAATTAAATAGTGTGGATTATCATGAGATATATCGTGATGTCAAGATCGAATTTGGTAGGAACATTCCTTTCAAATCACACTCAAACCAAACCAATTTAATGAATCACTAAATATTCCTATCATTCCCCCCTATTTTTTGTTTTCCTTTTATTTCTACGAAGACTAGTCGCAATCGTTATTATATTACACATCAAGTAATTATCATATATCAACAAATATTACTAAATTTATCTACACGTCAAAATCGAAATTTTTATCTATATTATCAAAGGTTATGTATTTTATGAATATACAACTAATTAACCTTAAATATTTTTTATGTGAACATAATTTAAAAGTTGAATTTAACCTAAATTTGAATTTTGGCAGGAAATTAAAATTTGTTGAGTAATAATTTGATTTAATCCGAGCCTACTGTCATATTACTCTCGACGATACTCTTCTATTAGTACATGTGTTGTTGGTTTCAGTAATTGAAAATTATCAGTGAACAACTTAAAAGTAATTTTTTCTAAAAATATATCAAAAATTTGACATAGCTTTATGTACTTACGAGCAATTAAATCCTTCTTTAACAATAATAGTTCTCACTTTTTTCTTTTTCGAGGAGGAATATATATATTCCGAGCTATAAGACCAGAAAAGGAAAAAGGGTAAGAATATTTCATGTTTGTGTCCCTTTTTTTATCCAAACTAAACAAAAAAATAGCAAAAAAGGGGCGATTTCGCATGCAAAAGAGAGATTCTGGCTGAAATTACGAATTTAGCCCTTGGTGATGTGTGCCAGCTGTATTCCTCGGATAGTGTCCCTTAACGTCCTGTTTGGTGCACGCTTTTAGCACTCTTTGGTTTTGTGTTGAAGCAATCATCATTGCCTTTTGCCCTCGTCGGTTATTTCGTTGCTTTTCAAACTGATGCTTGCTGACGTCACCCACGCCTCACGCTGACGTCATCATTTATTTGGGCCTTCATTTTCTCAAAGTGGGCCCTGAGTTGTGTTAATGGGCTCAAATCTCAATCTTCGCGGCCCAATGAAAAGAGGGGAGGAAAGGGAAAATAAATAAATAAATAATCGCTTATCTTTTTTCCCTTATCCAAGTTAGCGAGAAGTAACCGCCGTTGGATTCGGATTTCCGGCGGCCATGGCGGGAATCTCCGGTTTCAAATGCCCCTGCTTCCGGCCGCTGTCTTCCTCAATCGCCTACAGCTCCGGCCGATTTCCTCCGCCGCAGCTCAGGATGATTCCGCGCCGCCTCTCCACATTCCCCAGTATTCCGCCGTTTTGTGTTTTTTTTTTTTTTTTTTGATTTGGTTTGGCGTGATTTTGCGTTTGTTTTGTGATTTTTTGAGTTGTTGTTGCAGGAATTTACGCAATCACGAGCAACGATATCAAAGTTGGACTCAACATTGAAGTGGATGGGAGTCCGTGGAAGGTTATTGGTAATAGCATACTGAATTTGGGCGCTGGATTTCGTTTCTAGCTGTTGCTTGTCTGTTTATCTGTTTGTGTCTGTATTATTGGAAGAATTGTGGAATTGAAGCACGTTTAAGCAGTAATTGTTAAGAATGTCTCTGCATTTTGCACGCTAAGTGAGAATTATTGATGCAATTACTGAATTTGGGCGGTGGATCTCGTTTTTAGCTGTTGTTTGTTTGTTTTACGTGTTTGTGTTTATATTTTGGGAAGAATTGTGGAATTGAAGCATATTCGAGCAGTAATTGTTAAGAATGTAGCTGCATTTTGCACACTAAGTGAGAATTATTGATGCAATTAGTGAGTAGTTTGGGGTTTTTGTGGTTTAATTGTGTCTGTATGTATGATTGTGATTGTGATGCATTTTTTTTGTTGGGGGAGTGGATCTCATTTTTAGCTGTTGTTTGTTTGTTTATCTGTTTGTGTGTAAATTATGGGAAGAATTGTGGAATTGAAGCACGCTTAAGCGGTAATGTTTAGAATGTAGCTCCATTTTGCACACTAATTGAGAATTATTGATTCAATTAGTGAATAGGTTGGGGTTTTTGTGGTTTAATTGTGTCTGTATGATTGTGATTGTGATGCATTTTGTTTTGGGGTAATTGTTCAGAGTTCCTCCATGTTAAACCTGGAAAGGGGGCAGCATTTGTGAGGACCACGTTGCGAAATTATGTGACTGGAAATCAAGTTCAGAAAACTTTCAGAGCTGGAAGTAAGGTAACTACTACTTCAGAGCTGATGGATTTTGCTGTTTCATTTCCCATTTTGCTATCACTTCTCAGGAATTGAAGTCAATTAGTTATGTCTGACTAAGTAGCTAAACAAATGATCGTTTCTTCTGGCAAATCTTGCTAGATGTAACAAGCCTAACATAGTAGTCGTGTTTTCTACACTTCGTTCTTCTGTTCTATTGAATCTAATGGCCGACGCGAATATATGTTAGTTTTTGTGAAGAGTATTACTCTATAAATTTCTTATAGGCCAATACTGTTACAGATGACTTGGAACATTTACAGTTTGGAGTGCTAATTTTGTTTTCTGTGCTACTCTTTTGATAGGTAGAAGAGGCTGATATATCCAAAGAGACCAAGCAATTCACTTACAAAGATGGTGCTCAGTATGTTTTCATGGATTTGGTAAGTCATCCATCCTCTTACATTCATATGCTGGTATCTCATTGGTTACATCATGCGGTTATTATTTCTTGTGCTTAGTTAAATGTGGTGTAAACTGGTCGTCTTTCATTATGATGCTCGTTACATAGTTCTTCCATGTTATGCTCTGTCAATGGCAACGCCACTTGTTAGTCAGCTTCCTGAACCTGTGAAATAGTCTGGTTTTATGTAGCAAACTATTTATGTCATCCCCTCGAATATATCTTCCAGAATACATATGAGGAATCACGTCTCAATGCGGTGGACATTGGGGATAAAGACAAGTGGTTGAAAGAAGGCATGGACTGCATTTTGTTATTCTGGAACGGGAAGGTTAGTGTTTTTAACTCCGTTTTTCTGCAATTCGAACCTTGTGAATGATTCAGCAAAATACTGACTGTTGTCATCGCTGTAGATCATCGATTTTGAGCTCCCCATAACTGTGAAGGTGAAGGTGACTGAAGTTGATCCAGGTTTGAAGGGTGACACAGCTCAAGGTAAGTGTGTCTATGCATTGAAAGATAATGCAACTTTGAAATTGCGTAGGTGATGAGTGTCATGGTGAATAGTGTCATGTTTTTAGATAATTGGTTCTTGCGTTTATATCCATCGTTTCCATATCTTTGCAGGAGGATCAAAGCCCGCCACTGTTGAAACGGGTGCTGTGGTATCAGTTCCATTGTTCGTTAACATCGGTGATACGATTCTCGTAGACACCAGAACAGGGCAGTACATGAGTCGTGCATAGCCTGCTTCGATCATTTTTGGAGGTTTTGAAACCCGGCGTCTTCTTTCACGTCGAATTTGAAGAGCATCCATCGACATTTTGGCTATATTCCTATCTATAAAGAGAAATACCCCAGGCAGAAAACTATATCAAGTATCGTTTGTAATGGATAGGTCACATTTTGTAGAATCAAATGAATTCATTTTTGTATATTTTGCAGATGGTATATTACATAATACATTAGAAAATGCCTAACTATAATTCAGGTTTCCTCTTTGGCAATACACCTCTCTTCAAAGCCAAGCCATAGACACAAGAAGCCACCAACAACCTTTCTTGCAGAATCAACTCGTCAATCAACGCGTTGAACGGAATCCCTCTCGGGTTTCTGTCTCTGTGCATCATCGTCAAAACCGCCACGGCCTTCCCAACCTCTCCGCAACGAGAAAGAGCATGAATCGCAACGTTGAAGGTGAAAGTCTTGGGCGAAAACCCAACCCCAATCATCTCATTCAAAACCTCAAAACCTGTGTCTCTCCCATTGCAGCAGAAGGCTTCAACAACAAGCTCATACCCTTCTTGATTAATCCCAACTTCCCCATTCCTCATTTCCTCAAACAAATTGTATGCATCATCCAACAGATCCTTCTCCTTCCTCGCGAGCCTGCACACCCGTCTCAACAACGTGTTCATCATCCTCCCGTCCACACGATAACCAGCTCCAACCATCTCGTTATACACCTGCAACGCCGCTCGTGTCTTCCCCCACTTCAACAACCCGTGAAGCAACGTGCTATAGCTCACGTAGTCGGGCTTGCACTTCCTCTCCCTCATCTTCCTCAAAAGACCAAAACCACGCAACGGCTGCCCTTCTTTGAAGTACCCATTGAAAAGGGTGTTGTACATCACCACATTCGGCGTCAACCCCATATCCATAGCTTCCACTAGGAACCCGAGCGCCTCGTTCGAACGCCCCACCTTGCAGAAACCATTCATCATCGCAGCGTAAGTGTACACATCCGGCTTGATTTTCGATTTCTTGATGGTTCCCAACAAGGCATAAGCCTCCTCTATCCTACCCACATAGCACAAGCCCTTCAACAAGCAGTTGAATGTGTTGATTGTGGGCTCACATCCTATCTTAGACATTACGTCGAACACTTCATATGCATCCCTCACTCTTCCACTCTCGCAAAATGAATTGATCAATGTAGTGAAAGTGGCTACATTTGGTGAGAATCCATTCTCCAGCATCTCTTCAAGAACACTTCTCGCTTCCATCGCCTCATTTCTCTCGCAGAAACCCTTCACCAAAATTGAATACGTCTTCACATCCGGGAAAAGCCCTAGCGACGATAAACTGGATTTCAAATTCCGCGCCAATTCAACCTCATCCGACGAAATCAACGACGTAAGCAGACGATTGAACTCGGAAATTGTTTGAATTTCTCCATTTCTGTGGAGTTCCTCCAAAATTTCGAGCTTTTCTGGAGCTGTAGCGACGGTTTGAAGAAAATCCCCAATTTGGAGCTTTCTGGAGCTCGTGTGCCCGTAAAGGTCGAATTTTTCTTTGATTGGAGCGGCGGAGACATGAAATCTGCGGCGATGGATTGAGTTGGTGGAGAAGAAGAAGGGTGGGTTGAAATTGAATGCAGAAAATTTCGCGGAGTGATGAAGAAAAATGGCGGCGCGATTGCAGCATGATTGTGAAGAAAGCATGATTGGCGGATTTGGTAAAAATGGATAAGGCTGAATTTTTCATATTCAACAAAAATGGAAATTGGGCTTCTTTTTGTTTTAGGAAAATGGAAATTGGGCTTTGTTTGTGAGTTGACTTCGACCACTTTTTCATTAATTAGTTGATTAAATTATTTTGGTCCCTTTTTTTTGGATAATTATTTACTTCCAAGATACAATTACAATTTATTAATAGGCCTATGAATCTATATGATTTAAGTAGTTGGATTTTCAGGTGGATATAAGTTGGTCCTAACCTAGTTTATTAGACAGGGATCTGATTTTTAATCCTTACTTCATTAGGCATATTTATTAGCAATTTAATTATACTTGTTGGGGATTGAGTTCTTTAATATAATTACTTTTTTAGTTGGTAATAGTGATTGAGATTTGTTTGCAATTGCAGATACATTTTTAATCAAATAAATGTCGAGAAACATATAAAATTGTTTAGACGACAGTATAATTAAATGACTTTCATTTTGTGAAGATACTCATTTAAACAAAAATATCATTTGAATTCAAATTTGAAAAGTTTGGCAATTGAAATAAATACAAAAAATGAACGAATTCAATGCACGACGGCTCGTAGCCCACCAAGTGAAAAAAAAAAAATACTGCCTTCCACAAAATTTAATGTTTGACCAGATTCTGTATGCAATAATAAATAAATCATGCTGTAAACTAACGAATTGAAGTGACATGAACTTGGTTTAGAATATATTTTACATAATACAAATAATATTTCAAATGATATACTATCATAGTCAAGACTACAACAAACTCAAGAGAAAAAGAGAGAGAGTGTGGTTGGTTACTTTCAAGGCTAATAATTCAATATTTTTTGAGATAAATATATTAATAACCTCAAGAGAAATCAAATTCTAAGCCAAGGAAGAAAATCGCGAGTACAAAACAAGATAGATTAACGAACTCGAGTCAGAAAAACAAGCAAATTAGTGATGGATAATTCAATACTTATGGCCATATATAAATAAGAGTAGTGATAAATTAACAAATTTTGTCTGCAACGTAGGGGTCGTTTTGCAATTTAAAAAAAAAATCAGTTAGATTTGATTTTATTAACCGATTTGATTTTATTAGAATTTGATTAGTTAGGTTAAAAGGATAAATTAGTTAGAATCTAATAAAATCGAACGGATCATTAAATTAAATCGAATCAATTTTTTAAATTGCAAAAAGCCCCTACTTTATAGATAAAGTTTGTTCATTTATCTTTTCTCTATAAATAAATACTAGTACATTGTGACTAAACAAAACCCAATAATTACGTACTAATATATATGAGGAAAAACCCATTAATCTTGAAAATTAAAACACGATCAAACCCTCAAAGAACAGATTAACGAGCTCAAAGCAGAGTCAGAAAAACAAAGCAAATATAATGATGGATAATTCAATATTATTGATATGGCCACATATAAAATTACTACATACAAACTTTGACTAAAACCATAATAATCCCAATAATTATGCAATATTAGGGAAAAAAAAAAAAAGAACTCATTAAACTTGAAAATTAAAATATAATCAAACCCTCAAAGATCTGCTAAAATTCTTGTTAAAAAACGGATTCTTGTTCGTTTCAACCTCTTTTCGAGCTCCCTTTTTCCCAAGAATGGGCCCAAAAATCTTCTTCATCACCTTCTGAAATCCCGCCGCCGCCCTCCGCCCCTGCTTCTGCGGCGGCGGCGCGTGGCGGCGCGGCGCCGCCGCCGCCTCCGACAGGCTCCGCCCCAGCATGGCGTTGTTGAGATGCACCTCAAAGGAGAGCCGCTCGTATTGGTCAAGAAGCGTGCTTTGCTCGTCGCCGAATCGCTTGAAAATCTCTGCGATTTCTTCCACTTTCGCCATCTCCGACAGTAGCGACTCTTCGATTTTTACTACTTCTCCTTTCATGAATAAATATATATATATATATATGTTTATAAATGGGAAAATCTTGGGAATTTAGACAGAGGGAATCAATGAGACAAAGTAACAAGCAAACTGAAATGAAAAAATAAGAAAAAATAAATAAATAAAGGTGATCAAGAATTGGATTGTAGCATTGAAATGGATAGGGGAAAAGGCTGCAAAGGGAATTTGATTTTTGTGTGTGATTTCACTAATTTGAGAGGGTGTGATTTTTTGTTTGTTTTATATGTGTATATATGTCGCAGTTGGGAATAATTTATTGTTATAGGTGGAAATTTATAGTGAATAATGATGGATGCGTCGTTCAAAGTTTTATATGTGTGCAAGTCGTTGCGTTATTTAATTTTTTGCATTCGAATTTTGAGTTTCGAAATCTGATTGGTCGTAATTCATGAATTTATTTCTTCGACCAAGAAGGGAAATTTGAGTACTTTTAATTTAATGTCGTTTTAGCTTTCTGCGTGAATGAATATTTGAAAAATCAATACATCTATTCGGACATAGTGTGGTTAGCCATACAAGACTATTTTAGTGTATAATTTTAATAAATTCTTAATAATTTAAGTTAAAAAATTTATGTGTTAATTATATTTCAATTTTATCATTTTATATATTTAATATTTGGTTTCAAAGTAAAATTAAAAAAATTAATTTTGAATTTCTCTATACAATTACTCTCTTACATAATTTTAATGCTATATTAGATATTGATATATTTTTTTCTAAATTAAAATAATGAAAAATAAATTTATTTAAAGAATAATAATTTTTTCCTTTTAAATATACCGTATCTAAATTAAATCGGTCCGATTTTGACAAAATATACCGTTGTATGGCTGGACATACTATGTCCAAATAGCACTACTAAAAAAAAATTCCTTAATTATCTTTGAGTTTGGTGGAAACGCAAAAATTAAGTCTTGATGATGGGTGAAGAAACAATGCATCAATATTGGGAAATAAAGAAAAAATGTTAACATGCGTAAATAATGAGAATTAAATGAGGATAGTTTTGTCATTCTAATCCAAAACGTTAAGTATTTTACAAATGATTAAAATTAGCGAAACGTCAATTAATATATTTATAGAAATTTTAAATTTAAAACTAATTAATTATGATACTTATAGATATGTGATTAATAAATTATATATATATATAGAATTAGAGTTAATCAAACTTTACAAGCGTGAAGTGGAAGAGGGCTTATGAGGCAAAGGTGGCATAATATGCAACCCAATATATAAGTGTTATTTTTCCCACTTTATGCTTTCTTGGTTGATTGAATTTGTGTTTTATTGGAAGAGGCTTCCTTGCAAATAAAGTAGGCAACATTAATTTGCTTTAATCTGCAGATCTCACTGGCCCATCATGTGTTTAAAGCTACAGTATATCTTTTCTTTATTTTTTTTATGGGTAAAGACAAAAAAATTCATATGGTCCTCAAAAATTATTTATGAAGATTATTATGCTACTCTATAATATGAAAATAGAAATCAAGCATCAAGATTAGGAAACCTATTCTCGAACTCAAATTAAGTAGCTCCATGACAATTCATTGTAACTAAATATTTTTTTTTTCATGCATCTACCCAGTGTAACGAATTAAACATACATTCATGTATCTAATTAAATGTTTTCATGCATCTACCAATTCATGTAACGAATTAAAGGTAATTATTTTATTATCTCATTAAAATTGATGATTTTTTTAACTAACCAAGTTGGGACCAATAATATTTATTAGTTTAAAGATTTCATTAATTTATCTAGTATTTAAAGAGGTTCTATATTACGCAAATTAATAAAAGGAAAACAATTAATTAAGTTAAAGGAAACTAACTCTATTAATTTAGTAACCCAGCGATGCTTTTGCGGCCCAAAACTAGATGGGCCTCGTAATTTAAAATGGGCTGAATAAACAAAGGCCCAATTAAGCCTGTAACACGTGTCAACTTTTGATTGGATTAGCTCGTAGCTGATCAACTGTTGACAACTATTTGCTTGCTGGAGTGAAAAGCCGATTAACAACACTGGCGCGATCTCGTTTTCTCTTCATGCTTTAGATCCATTGCTATAAACCCTAAATCCATCAATTCGCTTAATTTCCGAATTCATCCAGCTTATAATTTCCGAATTCGCCTAATTTTGGATTCATTGCGTTTCAAATCTCGTTTCACCGAAGCTGCTCGTGGTTTGCACTTTGCACTGCGAAATTCGAAGCCTAATAGGAAGGGATAGCTGAATTCGAAGAATCCGCTGGAGGAATGAGTGTTTTGGCTTCGTTTCGATTGGAATGATCGGAACAAGCTAGAAATTTGGGTGTGGAGGAGCTGGAGGTGCTGTGGAATGGATAAAAATGGGTTTGTTGCGATTGTCTTCGTGTTCCTGTTCGTTTCCACCACTTGCAATGCCTCTTTCGTTTTTCATCTGCGCAAACTGATTGCTAGTGAGGGGGATAACGCTACTGCTACTGCAGCTTCTCAGGTAAGCTTCTTCCCCGCGCGCGCGCGTGTTTTTGGGGATAATTTTGGATTATGAGTGATTTTGATGTGTAGGGTTCGCCAATTGGAAGCCCGGTTAATGGTTCGGATACGAATACGAGTACGAATACAAGCTCGATAAATACGGAGAAGCCTGAATTGGACAAGCAGAAGGATTCTGAAAAAAAGCCCCAATCGGAGAAGCAGAAGGAATTGCAGAAGGGCAATGAGACTAATAGTAATGTGACATTACCAGTCGAGCCGAAGGGATCGGGCAAACCGGAGAATGAGGCTAAAGGTTTAGGTACTCCTATCCCGCCCGCGGGTGAGAAGAATGGCACTGTGGTTGATGGAGGCAATGTGAAGGCCAATCCGGCCGTGCCAAACCCGGACGAGAATGGGAGCTGCGATGGATCTGTTAGTAGCTGCAGGGAGCAAAAGATGGTTGCCTGCATTAAGACCTCGAAAGATGGTGGTATTGGTTCTCCTATAGCTCTGTTATATATATCAGTTTTTTTGGGAGTATCTAATGGCTTTGTTTGCATGCAAGATGGTGTTTTTAATTGCGTCTCGGATTATATAGGTGAATATAGGTTGCTTCCTGTGGTTAATAGCAGAGTCTTGAATGAATGTAGAACTTTTTTTTAGTCCTCTAGAATGGCTTAACTTAAACTATCCAAGTATAAAGGATCATGCAACGCCTATTAAGGAAGTTCCTGACCATTCTAATCTAGTGGCTATAGTAGGAAAAATATCTCATAATTCACCATCCAATTCATCGTTATTACATAGTGCTGACAGACTTGCTGTGTGGACTCAGAAAAGGATGAAGATAATTTGCTTGAGTGAAGAAACAGAACCAACTTGTTATTATATGGATAATTGGCTAAAAATAAGGAATGGTTCTTTATTTGCACTTTCTAGAGTTATTTGAGAGTGTATGTTTGATAGACAAGACTTTCTACATGTTTGATTAGTCCAGCATCGTTACCCATCTAGACTTAGTTGATGATTGCATTGAGCATTGAGTTGATAATGTGCCCCAAATAGTTTGCATTAGACCTCTCTCTACTGCTGCCAAAATGTTACTATCATGAGGTTTCTGTTCACAACTTTTTCTGTGTTCAAAGTAGATTTTATATATACCTGTTTGAACAGATTAGGAACACTCATAGTTTCTTTTTCATTTCCCTTTTTTGAGTCAATTACTTTACTCATTAGACATGTGGTCTCCTGCAAAGAAATAACCAAATTTACTTTATTTTTGCAGGGTCAAAAAATGTGTTCCTTGTGGTGATAAATGAAGGGGAAAATACTTTAAAAGTAAATGTCAAACTACCTAATTCGTTGCAAAATATTTTGGCAGATGTTGAAGTACCCAAACATACAAGTAAAAAGGTATATATCTCCATTGTTTGTCTGCATGCATTTTCTTTATTGAGTTGTATGTCTCATTTGTCACATATAAATTATGATATTTTAAATCTGCTATTTGGCTTGTTTATACTGAACTCTACAAGTGACCATGAAGTATTTTACACTTGTACTACAAATGACATTTTCTATTTTTTCTAAAAAAACTGTTTTTGGAATTATTGGCATATACTACCTCCGTCCCGCTTGTATAGGGACACTTTCCTATTTGGGATGTCCCACTTGTATAGGGACATTCCTTACATGGAAATTCTACTATAACTTTCAACCACACAAAGACATGGCCCACACTCTACTTTAACTTCCAACCACACAAATTTTTTCTACGAACTATTTTCTTAAATTGTGTGCCCAAACAAATGTCCCTATACAAGCGGGACGGATGGAGTATTTGATAGCTATACAAGTTATAGCCTTATGCTAGTCTACTGCAATACTAGTTAATAAATTGAATACTAGTTATTGGCATATATGAGTATCGTCAAGTACTGAAAAAGGGGAGTTTTTGTAACCCATAGGGTCTAGACGAATAGGAATCCTGATTAAAAAACAATATATTGGTGATATGAAATCACTCATTCCTACAAAATTGGTTTAGATATATGCAATAACACATATGAACTATTAAGAACAACATATTTTAACTTTTCAGTTGATGCTGGGAGGGCTTCGATTGTGTTATTATTCTCCCACCCAAAATCACATAAACTTCTCTTTCGGAGTACTTAAAATTCTATATGACCTGGTTCTACGTGTTTATGCTCTGTTCTTTATTTCCTATTTTCTGCTTCATTGATGGGATCCATGCTTTGCAGATAGATAAGATAGATATATCATCTTCTGTAGGCAAGAGCAATAAACTGATAGTGAGTTCTGGAGGTGCCCCATGCGAGCTTGCTATAGTCAAGTCTGCTTCCGTGGACAAGATTATGCAGCAGCTCTCTTTCTACTCAAAGCAAGTGACCCCTAGATATGCCGTATATGCTTCCTTCGTTGTAACGTTACTTTTGGGAGGTGCATGGGCTTGTTGCAGATTCAGGAAGAGAAACCAGCAAGATGGAGTTCCATATCAAGAGCTCGAAATGGGCCTTCCAGAATCTACTGCGAACGTGGATGACTCGGAAGGCTGGGATCATGATTGGGACGATGATTGGGATGAGGATATTGCAGTGAAGTCACCCTCCGGAACCCAAGTAAGAAGTGTCTCCGCCGATGGACTCACCTCAAGGTCTCCAAAACGAGACGGATGGGAGAATGGCTGGGACGACTAGGATAACGCCATAGACCCCACACGAGAGTAAGACATACGCGAAACGGGAATAACAAATGACAGAGCCATTGGTAAATTATAAAGTCTTTTTTGCCCCTCTTTTTGCCATGATAGAAAAATGTAAACACTGCTTTTCTTATATAGGATCTTTTGTGCAAGATCAGTTTTGGGCTAAAAATGGAAGCTTCTTGTTTGTAAGATATAGTCATTTTTTCCCTTTTTTTGTTAGTATTGTGATAAATGTTCAAAATACAGGATTATTTCAACACTTATGTTTGGAAATTATTTAATGAAGAATGGAAATATGGAATTGTTGAAAAATTATTATGGAAGGTTTGGTTGTTGGTGGTGTGGGGTGGAATATGGGAATTTAGATGGCATGCTTCACTTTAATCAATGAAATGATTATGCCAAATAAAATGAGCATTTAAAATTGTATGTGTCCCCACTTATTACATCTTTGGCACACTAATCATCATGTTTATGCTCAATCCAACTTACCTATTTAAATAAAAGTTGTTGCATGGCTCATCATTCTGTCCCATAAAGCAATGCCCCATAAAACCAAAAGTTACTTCTTGGAACAATTTTTTAAACAATTTTCCCAAATTCCCATAACACCCCCTTTTTCTATCTTTTTCTCCAATCTATTACAGTTATTCATGGCCTTGAGACAATGTGAGATTTAAAAAAAAATATTGAATATTGTTATATTGAGATCACTATGATTTTGCCTCTTTTTTCCTCTAAATGGAACATAACTAACTACATGTGCTTGAATATTTTGTGATGCAACAACGTGATTGCCAATGATGCCATATACCATCACTTCGGCACTAAGCAATATTAAAAAAATGGTCTTGAATAATTAAGTTGAAAGATGTTCTATTAATTGCAATCAAGAATAATTTGCATCCAAGTTGTGATTATGCAACCAACTAAACTAAACTATATGCTTTAAACTATAGACAAATCCCTTTTCTTTTTTCAAGAAATACTTACAAAACCCAAACCCCAAAACAAAATGCAATGAGAATGTAAAAGTAAAGACAGCATTTTTACTATAGAGATCACATGAGTTGGAAGTGGTGAACAAAAATCCAGTAATGTAATGAACAAAAACAAACACATTCTTTACTAATGAAAGATTTCACAGCAAACCTAATTTCTTTGTATATTGAAACAGAAACTGGATTCCTCTTCACCTTATACCAACATCTTTAAAAAACTTTTCTCTTATAGATTATACTTCCATTTCCTCCTTCTCTGATGAGGATTGAATGAGCTCCAAAATCCTTATCACCTCTTCCATGTCGGGCCGATTCGACGGCACCTGCGACGCGCAGATCAACCCGAGCTTCACCACCGGAACGGCCTCCTCGACCGGGTAACCGCCCTTGAGCTTCTTGTCGATGCACTCCTCTATCCGGCCCTCGTCTAGGGCTTCCCTCACCATGTCGCTCAGCACCACCACGTCGTCCTCCATGTACTCGACGGGCCTCTTCCCCGTCAGCACCTCGAGTGTCAAGACCCCGAATCCGTAGACGTCACATTTCTCCGTGATTTTCACAGTCTGGCACGCGAACTCCGGGGCCATGTACCCGAGCGCGCTCTGAATCTTGCTGCTGAGGATGTAACGGTCCAATGCTGGGAGGAGACGAGCCAGCCCGAAATCCCCTACCTTCGGATCACCGGAGACGTCGATCAGCACGTTGCTCGACTTCATATTGTAGTGGATTACGTTCATCCGATGGAGATGAGCTAGGCCTCTAGCAGTGCCGAGGATCACGTTGAATCTCTGCTGCCACGTTAGGCAGCTCTCGTCTCCTCCGTCGTGGAGGTGCTTGTGCAAGCTCCCTCCGGAGACGTGCTCGTTGATGAGAAGCTGCAACGAGGGCGTCCAGTAGTAGCCCTCGAGGGCCACCAGATTCTCGTGTCGGATCTTGCCCAACGTCTTAACCTCCCTCTCGAAATCCTCCTGGCATTTCACCAAGCTCGTCGTATTGAGCTTCTTGATCGCGATGGAACGACCCCCACGGAGCTCGGTCTTGTAGACCGTGCCAAATCCGCCACGCCCGACCTCACAGTTCTTGTTGAGCAGCGACTGCGCCCCCGTGGCAAAATCGGCCTCACCCGAGAACATCACGAGCTTCCCGTAGTTCGCCTCCGTGTCATGGGACGGGCTGAAATCGTCCCCTCCGGAGAAGGTGAAGGCAGCGGCGGATCGAGCCATAGCGGTGCGTGCGTGCATATTGAGAATCGAGACCGTGACCACGCCTAGGGCTATGAAGACGGCCGCGCCAATGGCAACGAGGGAGGATATGCTGAGCACGATCCGTTTGTGCCGGAGATTCGGAGGGAGAGGGCCGTGATTCGAGACGGATGAGTTCGGGTTTAACACCAGAGGCTTGGGATGGACAGCAGGGCAAGATTGCTTGACAATGGAGCCACAGAGAGAGGGGTTTCCAATCACCGACGACGGGGGGATCGTGTTGAAGAAGCCCCCAACGGGGAGCTCCCCCTCGAGGTGATTAAACGAGACGTTGAACGAGACAAGGTGCGAAAGATTTGTCAATTCCTTAGGTAGGCTTCCTGAGAGGTTGTTGAATGACAAGTCCAACACCTCGAGGCTTGATAGGCTCGTGATCGAGCCGGGGATAGGGCCGGTGAGATTGTTCCTCGACAAAACCCTATACACGAACAAGACAAGAACACGCGTTAGACCAAGCAATGCCACTCGAAAAACATACTACTAGTATTTTAACACATCAAACAAACAAACTCACAATGAGGTAAGAGATGAGCAGTTCCCAATCTCAGTCGGGACGGCTCCAGTCAGCGCATTCCCATCCAATCGCAGCTGCTGCAACGAGGCAGCACGTCCCACCTCAGCCGGGATGCTACCACTCAACCGATTCCAGCTCATATCAACGACACGAGTCGTGTTAAGCCCACCAAAACTAGCAGGAATCGAGCCAGCCAAAGCGTTTCGTGACACATTCAAGGCCTCCAGCCTACTGAAATTCCCAATAGCTAACGGAATCCCACCGGTTAACGAATTAGACGACAAATCTAAGGCCAATAGGCTCTGAAACAACGGCGACCAAGAAGCCGGGAGAGCGATGCTCCCACTGTACCTATTCCCAAACAGAGAAGCACTCTCCAAAGCCAACACAAACAGCCATTTAGGCAGATCACCGGAGAGCGAATTCCCCCCAAAATCGACAACTTTGAGGCTCACACAGCCCCCAATCGACTCCGGCAAGGCTCCAACAAACTGATTTCTCGACATGTTAACCTCTTTTAACAATTGGAGATTGCCTACATTGCTAGGTACTCTACCAGAGAAATTATTGCTAGCAATGTTAAGAAATTCCAAGCTTCTCATCTCACCAATCCAATCAGGAAACTCCCCACTCAATGAATTCAAGCTCAAATCAAGATACCTAACAAGCCCTAATTTCCTCATTGAGAGAGGCAGAGTGCCACTGAAATAGTTACCACTGAAATCAACACTTTTCAACAACAAACAGTTCCCAAGATTCTCAGGCAGCCAACCACCAAACTTGTTATTCCTCAAACTAACAACCCTCAAATCAGACAACCCCTCAATCCCACCAATCTCACCATCAAGCAAATTATCAGACAAATCAAGAAACCTAAGATTACTCAAAGACCAAATCCCAGACAGCAACTGACCTGAGATAAAATTCATCGACAAATTCAGCCTCTGCAGATTCAAGCAAGAGCTCAGAGACTGCGGCAGAGAGCCACTGAGGTTGTTCTTAGCCAAAGAAACAGCCTTCAAAGAGCCACATTGCTGGAAAAGCTCATCTGGGATCACTCCAGACAGGCCATTCTCACTCAAATCAAGCACCTCCAAATTTGGGATTTGGGCAAGAATCGGATTAAGGTTCCCTGAAAAATTGTTCCTTGAGAGGCGGAGAGACTTCAAAGACTGCAAACGGACCAAGCTCCGGCCAATGTGGCCGGAAAGTGAGAAGTTTTCAAGAATGAGCTCAGTAACCCGGTTTGTATTCGGGTCGCATTTCACCCCGACCCATTTGCAGGCGAAGTTGTCTTCCTCATTCCATGAAGTGAGGCGCGATTGGGGGTCGGAGAGGCCGGCTTTGAACACGATTAGGCCCAAAACGTCGTCGTTGAAAGCAGGCTCAATTGATTTAGCTATTAAAATGAAAAATGGAGAGAAGAGGAGAAGAGCAAGCAGCTTCATTTCTTTTCCTCAATAGATGAAAAGGGCTGAGCTCGATTGCGAAAAGGGGAAGAGGGTGGTTGGAATCAGGAAATGGGAGGGATAAAAATGGAAGCTTGGAGGGAAAGAGTCATCGGAAAAAACGCAGAGATAAATACAGAGAGAGGAGAGTGATGATGGTGAAGGGCATTAAAGGGGAGGTCAGTGCGGTTGCGAGAGTGCCTTGAATACTCATTTTACCTTTTGCTTTTCTACATCTATCTGTCTCTCTTGGAATTCCCTCTCTTCTCTCTCTCTCTCTCTCTCTCAAATAAATTCTTGAATTCAATGTTTTTGAAGATATACGCTTTCCTATATTCTCTACTTTTCTCTGTTTTCTTTCTCGGCCATCACTGCTGCCAAACTAACCAGCTGCTTCAGCTGATTATTTAATGTCTCCAACAACTCGTTTTTGTTTTATATATTTTCCTTTTTTGTGTGTTTAAATTGCAAGATGGAGTATAGTAATATTTTTTAGCTCATTATTTTATTCTGTAGTTTAATTGCATATAAATATACAATTTTATTCAAAATTTTGGGTTTTAACCAAATTTAATAGTAGCATTTTGCAAAAAAAAAATATATATATATATACATGAATTTTACAAAATTTTGGAATTTGACATAAGTCCGAACTTCGTTGGCCAATAACTTGATTTGCGAGAGTCCAACAAGGAATTCGAAGCTACCGTTGAAAAGCTCTCTATCATAACTTTGTAATTATATTATAGAAAAATGAGTGTCAAGCCATTTTCAAGACTATTTATCGGTCATTGAAATCTAACAACACGAATATTAATGGAAAGGTATCGTCGAGAGTTTTTTTAGAGCAATTTCATATTGGTAACCAGATTCCAAACAATTATTAAGCGATTGACTAGCAAATTTAAAACTTACGTCAAATTCAAAATTTTGTAAAGTTAATGTCTTCTTTGACCAAATTTTCAATATTAGTTAATACCAAAACAATTGACCAAGTTTTTGAATTTATGGGTAATTAAACCATTTTTTTTCCTAAATTACTCAAAATACCAATTGTTTCATATTGGAGTTCACTTCACTCACTTCTATTTTGAATTTAACTACACAAGGTCAATTTTTTCTTTTAAAAAAATCAAATGAGGTCAAACTGGAAACCTAGCTGACGTGGCAGTTAATCCCTGTCAGTTTCTAACATCTGAGATATGATTCAATGCAAACACTATAAAATCCACCAACAAAACAATTCAATTATGTTTCCTCTGTTTTTTCAGACTGTTTCAAACATAATTACCATTATGCCTCTCTGTGTTATGTGTTTTTATTTCATGGCAAAAGCAAGACTTGAATTTGAAGTTTGCTTCCTCACTTTTCCCCACAATTATTCCCAATTCCAATTATGCTTATAACGTGACATATAATACTCCCTCTATTTTACAATAACCACTTTCACAAAATATACTAAACTCATTAATTTCGGGAATTTAAATCCGAGTCGCCTAGATCTGATCTCAATTCCACTTTATTTCCATTTAAAAATTAAAATCACTCATAATTAGGGAGAGAGAGAGAGAGAGAAGGGTCCATTCTCCTTGTTGACTATAGTGGGAAAATGAAATAAAATGGAACAAAAATAATAATTTATTTAAATAAACACTTCGTAGTTAATGCCAATAAATGTTGGCACGACAAGATCATTAATTCGGAAGATTAATTAATTAATTAATTAATTAATTTAATCGGAACACATAATCCTAGATTAATAATAATGAAATAAATGGGTTGAAATTGAATAAAGTTAGCACATGGAGTTGGAAATAAATTGGCATTACGTGGTAGTAAGATCTGAGTAAAGAGTAAATCCAAAGTTATGTGTTTGTTGATATCGAATAGCCCAAGAGATAAAAGGCTAAGCGACGGGTCAAATCTGCAATTTTTACTCTGCTCTATAAATATTAAATAAATCATTTTATCACTAATTTTTAGTTGTTAGAGACACAAAATGACAATTTTTGGCTTAACTACTTTCGAGACTCTGCATTTATTATCAACTACAACTAATTATTAATTGTATTTGATTTAATTTCATTTTATAATCATTAATTAGAGTTTTTCAATTAAATTGTATTTTTTAGTGATAATTAATTATCAGAATTGGCTCATGCACTATTATTAATAATAAAAAAAATATTTAGGTACAACCTTAATTAATGCTAATTTATTTTTATAATGGCCTTATAACAATAAAAATACTTTGTCATATAGAGTAAATTCAAGTAAATGAGGACAAATTTTGATGAGATAAGTAAGGATATTATTGAAATAATTATCCAAAACATCATTTAATTAAATAAAATAGGAGTGAGTATTACTTAACTCTTTGTAGAAAAAAAAGGGGGAAAGGGAAAATATTGATTCATATCATATTTGTGGTCGTACCAAGACTATGAGTGAGCGTGACAGTATTGAGAAAACTTGGACTTTACTCTATTTCAATTAATTAATGATTATAGACTATAGAAAAAAATAAAATAAATATAAAAAATAATATGAGGGGGAGACAAAAGCTTGGACTGCCTCAGTTGACAAAAGAGAAACAAGTAAAAACCAAAAAATGGACAGTGAAAGGGTTTGGTGGAAGAGACAATTTTCTCCTTTTCATATGCCTAAAATATGATTGATTTCTTTTGTCCCAACAGGGGCTTTTCGGTAATTTCACGCCTGGTTGAATCAGTGTGAAATTCGTGGCCTCTTTTCATTGACATTTGACTTTTTTGATTGAATTGAATAAATTAGAAGTCTTTGTTTGGTTTTTATCGCTTTGGATTTGTCTTAAACAAACACAGCAGTTGAGTGGCGTGAATGCCGCGCTGTCCGAATCCTTACTTTGAATTTTGAGCTTCATAAAATGAATTTATCTTGAAAAAATCAATTAAAAAAATGTGAAATAATCAAAATATAACTCTAAATTCATATTGTAATTTCAGGTTTATATTTTGTTTGTGGATAATTGTTACGGGCCACTTATAAAAAAATTACAAATCAATTAAACCTCAGCAAAGGGAAAAAAGGCGTGAAAAATATGAACTCAACATTGTGGGCTTTAATATAATTTATTGGGCTTTCTAATATGGATATGAAGACTAAGTTATTAATAATTTTGTGTAAATATTAAAATCAAGCCTTTTTTAGATTCCTAATACCGCTGCTCTGAATTTTGAGCTTCATAAGATGAATTTACCTTACAAAAATTAATTAAAATATAACTCTAACTAAAAAAATAAAATCAAAAGGTTGAAATGAATTCCTCTAAATTCAGACAGTATTTCAGTTTGATATTTTGTTTGTGGATAATTGTTATTGGCGACTTATAAAAAAATTACAAAATCAATTAAACCTCAGCAAAAGGGGAAAAAAGGGAATAAAAAAGGCGTGAAAAACATGCACTCAACATTGTGGGCTTTAATAAATTTATTGGGCTTCTAATATGGATATGAAGCCTAAGTTATAAATAATTTTGTGTAAATATTAAAATCAAGCCTTTTTTAGATTCCTAATACCGCTGCTTTCAATTTTGACCTTCATAAAATGAATTTACCTTGCAAAAATATATTAAAATATAACTCTAATTAAAAAAATAATCAAAAGGTGGAAATGAATTCCTCTAAATTCACACCGTATTTCAGTTTGATATTTTATTCGTGGATAATTGTTATGGGCAACTTATAAAAAATAACAAATCAATTAAACCTCAGCGAAGGGAAAAAATAGGGAATAAAAAGAAGGCGTGAAAAACATGAACTCAACATTGTGGGATTTAATATAATTTATTGGGCTTTCTAATATGGATATGAAGCCTAAGTTATTAATAATTATTTTGTGTAAATATTAAATATCAAGCCTTTTTTAGATTCCTAATACCTCTGCTTTAAATTTTGAGCTTCATAAAATGAATTTACCTTTCCAAAAATAATTAAATATAACTCTAATTTTTTTTTTAAATCAAATGTGGAAATTAATTCCTCTAAATCCATACCGTATTTCAGTTTGATATTTTCTTTGTAGATAATTGTTGTGGGCCATTTATAAAAATAAATTATAAATTAATTAAACCACAGAGAGAAGCATCAAAGGGAAGAATGAAGTCTTGATAAATGTTAACTCGGCATTTTGGGTTTAATGTAATCTATTGGGCTTTTGAAACTAAATAAATGTAAAATGACAATGAAATTTAATGAGACAAACTATTTACAACAATATTTTGGGGTTTAATGTGATATATTGGGCTTTTGGAAATAAATGAATAAATATAAATGGGCCCAACCGAATACGAATCTAAAGCCCAATTTGGCCCAATTGAGCAAAGGAGAGCGACATTCTTTTCTTTACAAAGCAATGTGTGTTTTTCAGCAATACAATTTTGGGAGATTTTGCATTTATGCCTTGCTTGCCTTGTCTCTTCTTTTATGCACATTCTTTTCTTTCTTTTCTTTTCTTTTTCTTTTTTCTTTTTTGTATTTTTGCTGCAAAAATCATTGGAGTCTTCAATTTTATATGTTTTGAAGTTCCAACACATGATCATGACTTGCCAACTTAGTGGCTTTGTGCTAACTTGTTTGAGCTCTATGGATAGTTTTGTGTAAATCTTGAATTCAAGTCTTTTTTTCATACTTCTTTTCAAAGCTAAATATCACTATAAACTTCAAATTATACAGAGCACGATCGATTATACTCTTAATTATCGAAAATAATTTTTTAAACAACAAAGCATCAATTTACATCAATTGCACAACCTGTTCATTTTTCTGATTCCAAAAAATCGTCACATATTGCCACTATAAAAGAAATTAATAGCATATTTATTACTGATCGGTAAAATTCATATATGTACAAGGAAAAATGGGGTATTCTTTTTATGGTAAAAAATTCAGTAATTTCGATTATTTCTCAAAACGAAAACGAAAAAGAAAAAACAAAGGAACCGTTGAATTTCAAGTATTCAGTTTCACTACTAAAATAAGGAGACTTACTTCACATTTAGAATTGCACAATTTTTTTTTCCCCACAAACCTCAATATTAGTTTAAAAAGAAGAATGTACGACAAATCGTGATAATCTGGCAAGACACGTTACTTTTTTTTAATAAAAAATTAACAATGGTATAATTAATACATAATGTGAAAATTAATAATTTCTAAAAATATTTTCAATAATTCCATTATAATTTAGAATATAAAGTGATATTTTTAATTTTCGCCCAAACGTTGGAATAGAAGTCGGCCGTGCTACCAGATTCAGTGGGGCCCGCCTTCCCAATACCCACGTGTCAAACTCCCCCTTTTTCCCTTTTATCATTTCTCAAAATTAAAATTAAAATTAAAATTAAAATTAATAAATAAATGGATTTTCGTTTGCTTGCGCCATTCCTCCTCGGCGCACGTTAAATACAACGCCTCTACCGACGCTACCGTGTTCCTTTTCAGGTGCTATCATACCAAAACCCTCTTTCTCCCTAATTCCTACCTATACACACACATATACACACAGCTCCATTCCAGAAATGAGCGTTAGATTGGATTCCATCGCATTCAGAAACCCCTATCCTACCTTGAATTTGAATCGAGCTGCTGCTTCGACCATGGCGCTCTGTCACGCGCCGCCGGCGACGCTAGGGTTTGAGGGCTTGCACAGAGCTAGAATCGATGGGAAATTGTCGCTTCCGCAGCTCCCGAGGGTGCTCGGAGTCAATCTGCGGCAGCGGAATGTGAGGAATCGCACGGTTTTCTCTTTCGCTGCATCGCACGAGGAATCGGTGAGCTCAGCTTTGATTTTGTTTGAATTTTGAATTGCTATTGTTTTGGTCGAATTTAGTTTTTCTGCATTGTGTCAATGGTGGAAGTTTGGATCTTTTAATGCTGGAGTGTGTTTGTGTTGAATTTGAAGGGTGTTTCAGCTGGATTTGCCTAAATTGTTCATATTGTTTTTCAGTGGGGAAGGGGGATTTGTATCCACTTATATTTCGATTTTCATAAATTGCTAGGTAAGATGTATATAAAATTTTAGATGAAAATATTTTTCTTTAGGAGGCTATGGATATAGTAAAATTAATTGTTGTAAGCATACATAAATTGATGAAATATTTCAGTTTGAATATGAAATAATTAGTTTAGTTTGTGGTTTTGTCACCAGAAGCCTTCAGATATTGGTATAGAGAAAGAAAAGGAGGATCTAAAAGGGGGATCTCAAGAATCAGAAGAAGCATGGCAGCAGGCCCTCGCATCTTTCAAGGAGCAAGCTTTAAAGATGCAGAACATGTCTAAAGAAGCTTATGAGTTATATTCGGAGAAGGCGTTCGTCGTTCTAAAAGAAACATCCGAGAAGTTGAAAATTCAAGCGGAGAAGGCGAGGCAGGATTTGATCGAGATTGCTAAAGAAACTGCTGAAGAAAGTAAAGGGTACTGGGAAACAGCAGCAGAGAATTCCCCCGAGCCTGTGAAGGAGATTGTGGAAACTTTCTCTACCTCGACTGATCAGCTCAATGACGTGTCTAAAGTCCGGGACTTTTATGTTGGGATACCGTATGGTATGGATATAAGTGCATACATTTCTTTCATCCAATTGTCAGATGTGACAATTATGCTTTAGCTTTAGTTGAGATATAAGAGTTACAGACAAAGATTGTTTTGTTTCATCAGGTGCACTTCTTACTGTCGGAGGGTTTGTTTCGTTTATGTTAACCGGAAGCATCCCTGCCATCAGGTTCGGTATAGTACTCGGTGGTACTCTTTTGGCAATGAGTATAGCAAGTTTGAAATCATGGAAGAAGGGAGAGCCCTCATCCTTGCTTGTGAAAGGACAAACAGGTGTTTACTTTACTATTATTGTGTGATGTTTTGTTGTGAAAATGTTAGTTTGCAGTGTCTTTCAAGTGCATGAATAAACATGGTACTCATGGCAAAGTTGTGTAAACTTTTGAGGTATTTTCACGCAAATGCTTAGTTTTATTACTTTATATTTAATAAAAGCTTGTAGCATGCATGCTTCATTATTCATTTGTAGTTATGAGCTTACATTCTAGTGGTCACAAAAATAATTAATTTGAAAGAAGATCTGTGCAAATAGAGATAAAATCTAACAGTCATATCTGATAAGGGTCTTGAGATGGTGCTATGATGTGTAAGTGAACTATCATTATATCACAACATCGAGTATCTGAGAACTTATATGCACTCACTGTCTGTTATCTCTCATTGCTAGTTGAAGTGGAGTTATTTATGTTAGTTATGTTACTTGTGTTGACTGTTCCTTATCTTCTTCTAACTCCTTCCTTGATTTTTGGTTGTCTCTGCAGTAATTGCTACAATCTTTTTTGTGAGGGAATTGCGCATGTTGCCCATGGTATATCTTTCATGCCTAGCCTAAATTCTAAGCTACCCATGCACATTCATTATTCTAACTTTCTCTCTTTTGTGTGTTATTTGCAGCGACCATTTGTCGCCAATTTCGTCACAACCCTTATCAGGTCAACTTTCATTAATCCTATCTTTTATTAGCTTCATTGATCATTTGAATTATCATTTTACTAGAAGTAGGAGTAAGAGTGGTGTTATGCTTTGTGTTTAAATGTGGAGCAGAAGAGGTCTAAGACTCCAGTGAGGAAATTGGAGGAATTCTCCGAGGAACCCTTGAGTGGTCTAGAGCCAATCTTAGCATATAAAATTGAACACTAAGAGCTTTAATCAATAAAACCCACTTAGGTGTCACTCTTATCATGTGTTCATCAAGCTTATTACTCAGTTTTTGGTGCTTGAAGTGTCTTGCTCCTATGTTTATGTAGCATTTGACGGTTAGCTTGTATCGTGCAGTGGCGGAGTTCTCGCATTTTACCTCTATAGGATCATCAGGGACCGAGGGCAGACCGGAGGGTCCAGCCCAGAACTAGCAGCCGAAACTTAATCCTCGTGGTGATGTGAGTCGTGATCACACGGAGAAGATGCTTTGCAATCAAGTGACGGGGAATTCACTTCACGACCAGGCTCGTGGGAAGAAGCTCGATCGACATATGATGTGCCAAGACTTGTCATGCTTTGTAGTAATAACCAAAAGTTTGAAGTGAGTTGAAGGAATAGATTGAAGTTGTTTTTACGAGTGTATCAGTTGAAGGAATTCAGTGGTGTTACTACTAATTTTTCTTATATATGCCAATAAATTTGTGGAAAATAAAACTCTCTTTTGTCTAACATTAATCAATCTCTCTAGAAATTGTACTACATAAAAATTCTCTCTTCAAAACACAAAAAGTTTATGGAGATTGGGAGAGAATTTGATAATCGATGCTCACAATAGTGATGGCACTATATATATATATATATATCTCTAAAATCAACGAAAATTTCCCATGAGAGGGAGTTTATGTAAGCCAGATTCTAAAATGTACAGAAATCATAAAGTTAAATAAGTGCTAAAACATCACACAACCAAATAAAGCAATGGTGATGCAATGCGAGTCGCTTCGATAATTTACAATACGTTCGTTTGCTCAAACACGCGTGTGGTCGGGCTCTGGTTGATTGTCCAACGGCATGTACTGCGCCATGATAGCCCGGATCTCCGAGTCCATGTATCGCTGCATAACATATGCAATGTTATCGAACGAAAAAAAAAAAAACTTAGCACAACAAGAGTAACTCTATACAAAATTTGCCAAGATTTAATCGAGAGAGATTAGTAGTTAAGGTCTCGTATCTGTGACTCACCCGAATCCTGTACTTGTATAGAGCGTATCCTGCAAATCCGGCCACAGTCAAGCCGAGAATAATCACCCACACGAAGTTCCAGCTGTATTCCGTATAATAACCCTCTTTGCCTGCATAGACCGGTAATCAAGGTAGGCAACATGTTCATCAAAGTAACAAGTCATCTGCGATTAAGGGCTTACCAATACACGTATCGTGCTCGTGTATGTACAGTTGGTTGCCACTGCAGCTGCATTCGTAGCTTCCCCAGGTGTTCTTGCATTTGCAGTCGGAGCACTGGCAAGCGACCTTGTCCTTGCACTCATTAATATCTAAACGGAATTCAGTTAAAGCAAGTCAACCACTAGTCCGAGTCGATGACAACGTTAGTAAGAGTGTAAGTCTGCCTATATCTGTCGTGTTACCTTCACAGTGATTAACCCCGTCACCCTTGAATCCGGGTGGACACGTGCATCCTTTAGTATGGTCGTCCTGAAATACAACAGTCGATTAACAAATTGGAAACATGCCTACTCGTGTGTGGTAAAAATAGAAAGGCTACTAGCTACAAAGTTGGTTACTCACAATGCACGCAGAGTATGTGTGTCCGTTCTTTGTTTCCTTCCAACAACCTCCGTTATTGATTCCGCATCTCAATGCACCGGAAGCTGTCATATCAAGAGAGAAGCATGTGGAGCCCACGAAAGGGGTATTATAGCATTCGAATGTAAAAGGCAACGAACGAAGAACTTGAGGCAAGAGAGATCCCTCCTTTTCATTTCTCGAGGGAAACTATTTTGGCTAAAAATGGCAGTAAATTACCTTGACAATGAGTGTAGCCGTCACCGGAGAATTTCACTCCCTGCACAACAGGGCATTCGCACACCCTCCCACGGAACGTATCCTGTAAACCATTCTTACTCAGATACGACAAAAGAAGGCAGGCAGCGAAAAAGGTTGAAAAATGAATTTGGTTAAAATCTGGATTACCCTGCAAGCAGTGATATTAGAACTCGTATCCTGCCAGCAGCCGCCGTTGTTAGTCAAACACTCGTTTGTTTGTATATCTGCCCCCCAAAACACAAAAGACGGTAATTTAGAGCACAGCAGTGAAAGAAATATGCACAAACATACACAAAGGTCAAAAGTAAAAAGTGGAAACGAATGTCAACCTGGCGTCAAACAAATTCCCGGTTCTGTAGTCTCCTCGAAACCTGAACAAATGGCCTTGAGAACTGCCCCCTTGTCTAGCTTCCCTGGATCATATAAACACTTGCCTTAGGTTTTAAATTCTATTTCATTGCAGATCGTAACTGCAGAATCGTTACCTCTATATTGTCTATTGTTCACAACAAGAGTCGGCAAGATGGTAACATCTCCTCTTGAGCCCTTTCCTATCTGAGAAGAAGTAGCATCCCAATTTAGTAGCTCTTAATTACATAGCATATATACAGAAATCGACATAAAATTTTGACAAGTATCAAACCTGTGCTTCCTGCTCAGCTTTCAGAATAGGGTTGTCGATATCTGCGTCAGTGTCTCCAACGCATTCGTCTATCTTCTTAACATCAGCTCCTACACAGGAGAGAAGCATGGAAATCATCAACTAAGTACCATATAAAACCCTTTACGCCCAAAAAGCGAAGCTAACATCATAACTAAAGCAAAGTGAGTAACGGCATAGTAATCATTTACCAATATAAAAAAAAGCATAAAACTTACCGAGTGACCTGATTACTTGATCGGCACATTCCTTATTATACTTCTTCTCTTTCATCGGGCAGCGGATTGAGAAATCAGTGACATAGTCCCACCACTGCCACGGCTTTCCACTTTCATTTGCGACTTTAAAGAAGCAGGCTTGACGCAGATTTTGCTCAACGACATCCTTTCCATCATATCCTCTGTCGAAATCCTGCTCGGGATCTGGTGCACAATACCTCCCTTGGTTGATGCACTGGGACTTGCACTGTTTGCTCGACTTAAACGCATCGGGGCAGTACCACGTTATGTAACGCGGAACGAACTGCGTGTAGCCTTTCTGCTCGAGTATCTGAGCAGCTCCTTTGAAGTCTCGGACGAAATCCAACTGGCTCTCACACTTGGGCCCACACTCGTCGTTACTGTTTGTCCAGAACTCGTACTCGACCCTTTCGTCGGGATGTGGAAGAGCTTCGGTCCAATCAAGACTAATACTCACCATTTCTCCTTTCTCTAATGCTTTCTTGATTTTGTCACCGAGTTCCTTGCTGATTAGGGCCGACGGAATAGTGATGTTCTGCAGATAATCAGGACTTGCATCCTCCGCCTCGGGATTATCCATCGTGATAAGAGGCTCACTCCTGTCATCAGCCACGAGTATGGCTGCGGCCCCACCATTTTGCGCGTTCCACGCCTTCAACGTGAAATAACATTCTGGCGGAGATGCAAACGAAGTAGTTCAGTTAAGCCAATGCAAAAAAAAATCCACAATCTTTTGGAGATAACTCAACATTCAACCAAATAAGCTTCATACCAGACACTCAGAATCAATCTAAAGCTGTAAAATGAAGAATAAAAATAACTAATTTTAATTATATAAGCTTGAATTCTCATGTACTAGTCCATAAATTTCCCCAAATTCATGGATTCCCAACAAGTTCATCTCCAAGTAAGCAGCAAAATCAAGCTAAACACACACACAATCAGCATATGAAACAAACTAAGAAATCAAAATTCACCAAAACAGCATTGTACCAAATAAGCTTCGTTTTACCAAATAAGCTTCATTTCAAACACTCGGAATCAATCTAAAGCTATAAATTGAAGAACAAATACAACTAATTTTAATTGGATCACTCCATATAAGCTTGAATTCTCATGTATTTCCCAACAAGTTCAAGACCAAGTAAGCAGCAAAAATAAGCTAAACACACACACAATCAGCATATGAAACAAACTAGCAAATCAAAATTCACCAAAACAGCACGATCAACCTACCTAATTCACAAAATATTTCTAGGGCTACCAATCCATCAAAAAAATCGGCAAAATCTATCAAAAAAATTACCCCCTCTATCAGCAAGAAGGAAGATTGGAATCCCTCCTGGCTTCTTCTTCAAGGAATCCTTAACATCTTCAAAGCTACTGCACCCCTTCTGATTCGATTTAGGGTAGAAAACAGAGCCAGTCATCGTCCCTCCATATTCAGGAACCCCAAAATTCCCAATTGCGCTCTCGTAAACACCTTTCAATGAATCCGGCGATGTCACCTTCAAACTGTTCTTCTCCACCAGAAATCTCCCCAAGCTGGAATCGCAGAGGAGAAGCAAAGCACAAACTAAAATCCCTAACTTCTCCCTCATCCTTCCAACTCCACGATCAGAAAAAAAAAAAAAATAAGCGCAGATCAAATATGATTTTACAACTAACCCACTGCAAAAAATTCGATCTTTATTCGAGAAACACAAATTGCATCGAAGAATTTGATTATTAAATAACAACTTAGATCGAAGAAGTGGCGAAGTAGCGGAGAGATCAATATTAATCCTAAACGGATTTTGCAACTGCAAGTAAGCTGAGGGGAAAAAGCTGAATAGAGGAGTCAACTTTGGTAAATAAATAAATAAATATTAAATGTATATATAGAATTTTACTAAAAGATTAAAAGATAAAGTAGAATGTGGATTAGTAATTGTGAAGGAAGGCGTGTTAATAATGAAAACTAATTAGTGTCGGTATTAGCATAGGATTATCATTAGATTAATCATCGAATTTGGATCTAACTAATTTGGACCCATTCTTGAAAATAAATGAGGCTAATTTAGTCTAAATACGCAGCCTTAATTAGCAAGCAAAGTTGCTAATATTATTATTTTCATCCCAAGAAAATAGATGCAGTTATCTAATTAACTTTTCACACCTTATGAAGTATTTTTACTATTAATATTAATTATAGTATAATTTGTTTTAGCTTGAGGGATAGTGGGCCGGTGGGCCCAATGGGCTCAATTTTTGGAATTTTGTGTGATTGGTTTTTGCATGATTGCCACATGTCGAATATGTAACACTTCGTACAACTTATAGTCACATTTTGCAGTGTATTTAATTTTGGATATATCGATGTGATCACAAGTAAATAGTAACTGCTTTTATCCTCTTATTTTAATAAATCAATGTTTTTCAATGATCAAAACAGTGTATATGTGATAAAGGCTAAAGTGTCGGTCAAGGCCTGTGTTTGGAGGAAATATTAAAGTATTTACCTAAATAAATTAATTATGTGGGGCCCAATATAAAGTTGGACATACGTTATCTTAATTATGCGAAAGTAGACCTGTCGCACGTGATGCACGTCGAATAATTTCTAATGTGATATATTTATATAAAAAAAATGTAAATAGGAGTATGATTTATAAAGAAAATTGACTCTTGAAATGGGTGGCATTGGTACTAGAATTATGTTTATTTTGTTTTTCTGATAAGTAGGCAAAATATGGGATTCCAGCTTGAGATTTTTGACATCTGAAAAAACAAAACAATTGTGTATGATTATTTAGTTGATTGTTGGAACGAATGTATGGAGTATAATAGATATTTCACATATAGTTTGCAAATTATTATACATATCGAGCAAGAAAAAGGAAAAATTAAACATCTTTCGATAATTTAATATCTATTGAGATTACATCTTTTGATAGATTTGGGCTTTGGTGCTTCTCATGATACCATTATTATTGGCTATATTTACTAGAGCCCAAAGCCCACCCCTTTAATCACTCAAGAGAAGCCCATTAATTTTGGTGCCATTTTAAATCAGTCAATTTTCTACGTTTAACAAAAAAAACAATTAGCCAATTTTCTACTTTATTTTCTTGTTATATATGCTATATATAAACTGATGTAACGTTCCATCTTTGGATATTAAATGACTAAATACATCTGAATAGACACTAGACACGTATGCCAACAGCTTAGGCACTTAAAAGGAAAAATTAAAAGAGATTTATATCCCAAACTTTATGCTCCACTGCATTTTCCAATTAATTTTTATATTATTTTTTAAATTTTAATATGGAGTGATTTAGTTTAATTTATAATCACTAATTATAATTATATTGTTAGTTAAAAAATTATTATTTTAAATGGATTATTCCAAAATTAGAGTATATACGGTTCCTAAAGTGCAATATTTTTCTAATAAATGTTCATTATAATTTCATGTACAAGTAACAAATTTTTATTCTGTAATAAATACTATTGATTAGATAGTAAAATCAAAAGTGGGATACAGATAACCTGGGGATGAGATCCAGTATACCACATTTGGTGTACTACTCTATGTATCACGAACTTTTTTTATTATTTTTTTAAATATTTTTTCGTCAATTTTTTTTATTATAATACTATGAACAATATTAAACTTTTATTTCAAAAAATTAAATTTTAAAAACATTATATACCCTAACTTTGGATTTATCAACCCTAAAAATGAATTGTGAACAACTAAAAATGAAATTAAATGATAAAAAATAATTATACATCCTAACAGAATGGAACGAAATCTTCTTAATAATTATATAATTAAACTAAAACATATAAAATTGAAATCGACGAAAAAATATTTTAAAAAAATAAAGAAAAACGAACGTGGTACATGGAGTAGGACACCAAATGTGGTACACTGCATCTCATCCCCACATCATAATGGCTTAAATCCGAGATCTTTGTATGGACATTAACCATTTTACTAGTAGGCCAATATACATACACATTTTTTTTTTCACGAAAAAAATGATGCTATTAGTAGTTGTTGTTATTGATGTGTATATATTAATTTACCTAGGAATTGACTATGCTCACAACAATTTCCTTTTCCTAGAGCATTGAAAACAAAGTACGTAAGTACATATAACTCTTCAATTTATTTATTATATGTTTCATTTGTACCTTCGTCGAAAAAGACACTAAATAACTTCTCATTCTTATTCCAAAAACAAGAAATAGTTTCTCATTCTTGTCGAGAACTGAGATTGCTAAAATTAGAAAGTAAATTCTCTGACCAGCTTTGTCCTCATAGCTATATAATTAAGAAGCACATGCTATATTTTGGTATCTATTTTGCTTAGGATTTCGAATCATATATATTTATGTTTTTATTATTTTTTGTGCTTTTGGAAAGAGTTAGCATAATCTATATATATATAAAAGTGAAATCCACCAAAAAATATTTTCCCTCCAAAATAACATTTAATGGTTTAATCTATTTTTTTAATAAAATATTTAATGCATTGATAATCATTAATTCAACAATTAATTAATCATCACACATATATATGGGAAAAAAATTCTTATTCAAATATATAATCATTCAACATAATCCATTAATCATTTTAGCATTAAATTATTTTTAACTATTTAGATGATTAATATTTTTTTATTAACTATCAAATATATTTATGAGG
>JAYJMF010000056.1:3933028-3947265 GCA_036873715.1 Salvia sclarea
ATCAGCCTTTTTCAAAAAGAACCTACTGGTGTATTCCCCCCCCATACACCAGTTCAGTCACCCTCCGGGACCCAACAACTTATTTATATAAAAAATAAATACAATCAAGGTAAAACAGCAGAAAAATAACAAGCAAGCATGCCAAAATAATAGTATTGGATGCTCAACTCTATAAAAAAAGCTCACAATCGAGCCTCATTCCTCAGTCCCAACACACAGAAGCAGACTAGAGAGAGAGAGAGAGAGAATATGGAAGAAGCGATGAATTTGGCGAAGAATTCCACCGCGGAGGCTATGGCCTTGTTTGGCAAATTATTCCCGCCTCAAAATCGAACCGAGAACATCCACCACCTCCTCCACATCGCTCAGCCATATCTAATTTCCGCCGCAGTTGTAATCGCGGCGGTCATCAAATTTCTGGGAGATAAATTGTGCGAAGCACTCCTCGCCCTGGTCAATTCCGGCGGCGAGGCGCTGGATTGGTTCAACGCCGCGCTTCCGCCGGAAACAATATCCGAAAAGCTCAATCAGCTCCGCCTCGCCGCAGAGAATTCCGGCGCCGCGGCGCTGGCCTGGATCGATAAATTATTTCCGCCGGAAAATCGAACCGAGAACATATACCTGTTCCTTCACATCGCTCAATCGCATCTGATTTCCGCCATGGAATTTGTTGGAGAGATATCGGGGGAAGCATTCCGTGCCCTAGAAAACTTGGGCGGCGAGGCGGTGGCTTGGTTCAACGCCGCGTTTCCGCCGGAAACCAGAGCCGAGAAGATCCAGCACTGGATCGATGTCGCCAGGCCGTATCTCGCCGCTGCGGCGGCGCTCCTGGTGGTGGTGATGCTCCTCCGCTGCATCTTCCGCGTCGCCGTTGGATTGGGGAAGATGATGAGAGCTATCATCCGCTGCATCTTCCGCGAAGTGTGGAACATGATGAGAGGTCTCATCCGTTTTATCTTCCGCGGCGGCGTTGGATTGGGGAAGATGATGAAAGCTCCCGGGAGGAATTACAGGATTCCGAGGGCGGGATTCGAGAGCAATCCCAAGGGGTATTTTCGGGATCTCCGCAAGCATTGATTAGATTAGTAGTAGCTGCTTCGGTTGTGCCTTATGCAAGTTAACTAGTTTTTTGAAACGACTATATCATTTTGGTAGGTCCATTAATTCATGCACTTCTTTGTTTTCATTTTTCCTTTTTCTCGTTTCGTTCAAACATGAGCGTTGCCTTTCTTTTTGGCACGAGATTCATATTTGTAAGCGTATTAGTACAATTAGAAATGGAACATGTAACACTTGTGTTGGGAAGAAGGGAGTACTTGATTTAGCAATACAAATATATAGCTTGTACCGAGTCTAGGTGGAGTTACATTAATTCATTGTTCTTCCTATTGTATCATCATTTTTGATTCATTTCGTTTAGCCACGAGAATTTAGGTGAATTAAAAAGTATAGTAAAATTATGTTATTGAGATAGATGGATGGATTAAGTAAATAATAAAAGTATTTAAAAAAAATCAATATTATTGAGACAGATGGATGGAGTAGTAACTAGTGAATTATAATAATTTGATTTCTTATTTAAATAAGGTACAATAATGACTTGTCTTAGGTTTGATACAATTATTTCCTAACACACACAATCTTAAGAGTGTAAATTGATTAATGAAATTATAAAATAAAACTAAAATATATATATATAAACACTATACTACTAAAATTATCTAAATCATTAGATTCCCCCATAATATTACTTTATTTCTTGCCATTGATCTTATATTGCTTATTTTTATCTCCCTCACTAAAAGTGTCATGTTTTTTTTTTTGGTGTCAAAATTTTATACACAAAAAAAAGAACACAGGGTTATACTCTCATTATCATTAATTTTGTTTAACATTTTTTAAAAAAATTGTGCAGCATAAATAATAAGATTAGTGAAAGGGAAGGAGTATTGTATCTTCTATTATCATACTAGAAAATTTAAAAGAGCATGTCGTAGAGGACTTGAAATCAAAATCAGTCAACATTGCACATTAATTAATCATTTCTCATCATGATGTATTATTACTATTGTTCTTCTTTAATTTTTGTCTATAATATTTAAAAGGCATAATTAATTTACTATTGTTAATCCACGGCATTAATTTAGCTTTGCACAAAGGTAAAGATAAAGCTATTGGAACTCCACTAAAAAGTCTATTTCTTGGAGAATCTCCCTGTTAGAGAGAGAGATATTCGGCGGCGGATCGGGAAGATGATGAAAGCTCCAGGGAGGAACTGCTGTGTTTGGTTGTGCCTTCTGCATTTGGAGTTGTACCTCTATTTTATGAAAGACTTGGAAAAGTAAGTCAAGTTCGAATAATTTGATGTACGGATCCAATAGAATGTTACTTTACTTTGGTACTGTGACATAGGATTTGTTATGAAACTTTTTTGGAATTAATTAACCAAATAGTAGTATTAATTTGGAAGCGACAAACTCCTTTTTCTTTGGCCACCCCTATTTTGTTATTTTCCTCGGTTTTTCGTTGAAGGTGAGCAAATTAATATACTGTAATAACCATGATAATTTATATAATTATAATTGACAAAAATTGTATAATTATAATTGATAACATAACCCATGATAATATGGTATTGTTTTTATAATTTATTTGTATGTATCGACTTTTTCCATAGTAGTTAATAAAGTTACGAAGATAAAAAGAATATTTCTACTGTTGGTGTGTGGATACTTAAAAATCATGAAACTACTAATCAATTCCTGTTCTTTTTTCTTATGGTCAATAATTCCAAATCAACTTAATCTTGCAATGAAAGACTTAGCATAAACCATAATTATTATGGAAACAACTCAGGCAAACAAGGTAACATTATGAATGTCACATTAGATGCTTCCTATAGGCTATATAGTCCTAGAATACATATGTTAAAATGTGGAATCAAATAGAAATAATACAGACACTATCATTTAACATATATACTAAACAGATTGCAGAATGATCTGAATTCCATGTTGTGGATTGGCAGTGAGGCGCTGGAAAGGGGCATGGACGTAATTTGGCGAGAGCGTGAGCTTGTAACGCTGCAGGATCATGACGAGGGAAACCCTCGCCTCATGGGCCGCAAAGTTCAAGCCCACGCACATTCGTGGCCCACCCCCGAACGGGAGGAAGGCCGGGGAGCTCCCCCCGTTCGTGGCCCTGCCCATCCCGTCCACAAACCTTTCCGGCTTGAACAAATGAGCATCTTTCCCCCATATCTCGACATTTCTATGCAACGCTAATGGTGGAACGTTCACCTCAACGTTCGCAGGAAGCTTGTAGCTCCCCAACCTTGTTTCCCGGCTTGCTTTTCGTGTCAGAGCAATAACCGGGGAGTAAAGCCTTAACGTCTCGTTCAGAATCATAGTCAGCTGCAAGAAAAAAATCATATGACAATAGAAACATCAAAACACAACAAATCTTAGTAGTTTTTTTTCGATTTGACATACAATTTTGAGCTTAGAGAGGCCTTCTGCAGTCGGTTTCTCCATCCCAAAGAGACGAACGACCTCGTCTCGGGCTCTCTCCTGCCACTCGTCGTGGATCGAGAGAAGGAGAGCTATCCATGACAGCAAGCTGGTGGTGGTCTCATGCCCAGCCATGAAGAACACTTTGCACTCATCAATTATGTTATCTAATGAGATCCTAATCTTGGGATCAACCTCATGATTAGCCTTCATTAGAGCTCCAAGAAAATCATTACCAAAGTTCTCCATCTCCCCTATCCTAACCATATCCTCCCTCTTCCGAACCAACGACACAATCGAATCACGCAATAGTTGCTCAAGTCTCTCGGCTTCAATGTCGTCACTCGACCTCCAAATCCGCCTACAATCACAATCCCAATTACAAAAGAAGCAATCTTGAAATGATCATAACTCATAAACAGATGAAGAGAACTACTTACTTGAGCCAAAAAGGTCTAATCTTGAAAGCATTTCTTGAGAGCAAAACCACCAACATTGTCAGCATATTGAATATGTTCTGCCCTTCAACGTAGCTACTCCCAAACGCGGTCTTAGCGATTATATCGGCGGTTAAGAGCTTAAATTCCTTGCTTATCTCGATTTCTTGACCTAAATTCTCTCGCAATCTCTCCATCATAGTCTCCACACACTCCACCATTGCAGGAACCATGTCCTAACATGATAAATAGCAAGATTGTTATCACACCACACACACACACACAAACTCTAAATTAAAGAAAATAAGATTCACCTTTAAGGAATCTCCATGAAAGGCATAGTTAGAGAGTTTCCTCAATTTGGACCATTTTTCACCTTCTGCAACAACAAGCCCATCTCCTAAAAGCCTCTTGCGAAAATTTGAAGCCTTGATTTTTTTGTAGACTCCTTCCTTATTTGTTAATATTTCCCTAGCTAAATCGGGATCAGTAACAATTATTTGAGGCTGATCACCAATCCAAATAAGGAAATTATTTCCTGTTTCACACAATAGATTAAATCAAAATTCAAGAATCCTACCCACACACATACACTAAACGTCTTGTTTGCTTGATTAATTACCCGTATTGAGCTATTCGGCTCACACATAATCATCCATTTACTTGATTTTAGTCATCCCAAATTTGAGTTGATTATTAATCCAACCATTAATTGGTAACACAATAGATGAAATGAAATTCAAGAATCCTCTCTCTCTCTTTCTCTCTCTCTCTCTCTCTCTCTCACACACACACACACAAAAGAGCGTTTGGTGCGCTTGATTACCCGTGTTGGACTATTCAACTAGCCCACATATAATCATCCATTTACTGATTATCAATCCAACCATCAATTGATAACATAAATTACATTCACCAAATTAACTTTAGTCTTAATTACATACGAGGAGCATTGATCGAAAGGGCAATCTTGGTATTATGCAATATTTTTAGTCTCGAAAGGGTAACCTTGGTATTATACAATATTTTTAGTCATAATCACACAATTTACCACATGTCACAATTAAATAATCCAAACAGAGGACTAATAATCCAAATAATCGATTCATCATTTACCATATAACTTGATCCAAGCATTCAAGTGGGGAAGAATTCTTGGGAAAACATCATGACTGCAGAGCTCATCAGAGCTGCTGATTGCTTCTCTCCTCATTTTGATGATTTCTTTGGTGTTTCCATGGATGAATTTGTAGGAGGGCCCTTTGATCCCTTGTGATCTGAGGAATTTCTGGATTTGGAGAGGCTTCCACCATAGTTTGTGGATTAATCTTGAAAAAATTCCAAGAATTAAGAAGATGATCAAGAAAAGAGTGATGATCATCATCATTATTGTGGAAAAACAAATTAAGGTGTGAAATTGTTTTGATTGGTTGGGATTTAAGTAGTTGGAGTGAGATTTTTAGCAAAGAAATTGTTGCAAAGAGTCAAGCTAGCTGTGTTTTCAGTCACTGTTTGTTGATGAGAAAGGCTTATGATGTTTTGGTTTGCCGGTTTATGTATGTTGTTATGATTTATGTGTCCTCACTAAAACATGACATTGATCAATGTTGTGATTGATTGTATGTTTGAACAAGAAATACGAATATGTGTAATGGCGATTTGAAGAAGAAAAAAAAAAAGAATCAGAAAAGGAAGAGAAGAAAAGAGAGAGGAATAGAGTGACACTTAGGGCTGAGAATTAATGCACGTCGTGTCGTTATCAGGTCGACACGACACGGCACGATAAGGCCAAACATTAACACAGATGCTACACGAAAAGTAGAAACACGGATACGTCATGAACATGAATATGATACGAAATTTTTCGTGTTGACACGATGTGATATGCAATAATAAATTTAAAACTAGGAAACAAATTAATAATAGAAATGAAAATATTCAAATTAATAAGAAAATTAATGTTAAATATATATAACTATTATCGGGTTATGTGAATGCGAATGTAATACAAAATTTATCGTGTTACACAAACGCGACACGAAAGTATCGTGTCAACACGATAATCCTAACCACTAATCATTCACGCGTGCTCGTGTGTGTTGAAAATTGCAAGTCCTAGTGGAACTTCAAGGTCTAATAAGGTAAATGAGCTTCATTAAAAAAAAAGTGGATTAGATGGGCTTCAAACAATTGGGCCTAAACCCTCAAAGTGTAATCAGAGGTTTGGGCTAGTGGGGATCAATAAATCTATTCGGACATGCGTGACTAGTTATACAAGACTATTTTAGTGTATAATTTTAATAAATTCTTAGTAATTTAAGTTCAAAAATTTATGTGTGAAATATATTTCAATATTATCATTTTATTTAATATTTGGTTTCATATTGAAATTAAAAAATTTTAATTATGAATTTCTCTATACAATCTCTCTTACATAATTTTAATGCTATATTAGATATTAATATCTTTTTTTCTAAATTAAAAAAATGGAAAATAAATTTATGTAAAAAATATTATATGAATAATATTTTTTTTCTTTTTAAATATACCGATTTTAAATTAAATCGGTCTGATCTTGGCAAAATATACCGTTGTATGACTGGAAATACTATGTCCAAATAATAACTGCTCGGGGATATTATTGGAGACGAGAATCTGAAATAAAGCTGCGCCTAAATACTTTAATCATTTCCAACGCAAATTAAGGACTTCTTTAGATACTGTAGATATTTATGTTTCCAACAATATTTATGATTACATTGAATCTGATGCAAACCACGAAAAGTATTCAGCGTTTTGTTTCTCAAATAAATGTTTTAGTTTTTTTGTACGGCAAATAAATGTTTTAGTTTGTAGTAACTTAAAAAGTAAAAAATTAATACACTCCGTAATTTAGCTTTATTTATTCTAATTTGAAAATTAATTGTACGTATGCATGTAACACAATTATATATTGGATGTTCACAAAATATGTAGCACTTTCTATTTTAAGTACATTCCTTATTTTATTTCATTATGTTTCAGTTCACACATAAAACTACCGCTTATTTACACAAATTTAGAGTAACCCATCTTTCAAATTTCTTCTCAGATTATTCTTTCCCTTAAATTGTGTGATCCGTTATCCATTAGTATAAAATTTACACCTAATATTTTCTTAATTTGTGTACCGATCAGATGTGCTATACAGCAATAAAATTATAAAGATTAAAAACTTTTAATCTATTTCTTCCGATGGTGTGTGCACATTTATAAAAATCAGAGTTTGTAGAAATTTGTTTAAATGCAATTAGGATTTGGAACTGCTAATAAAATTCTCTTATGGAAACTACTACTAGTAATTAATTTGACTAGCATTTCATAGAATGCTAGAAAAGTCGTATAAGAACGTCACAATACTATCTAGTTAATTATCGAATAATTGTAGATAAAAGATGGCCCAATTTTCCGATCCACGCAGAAAAAATAAAAATAGAAAAAGGAAAACTGTCAAACTCCCTGAAATGTTATAACACAGATATTTGGATCTTGCCGATTAAATATTTAAATTTTCAAATTTTTGCAATTAGGGTTTAAACCATTTTTTCGACAGGCAGAATTCTAATTCGGTACTAATTTTTTCTACGTGAACTTAAAATACTTTTCCCAAAAAATTGGTTGTAGTATCTAATTTCCAAGATTTAGAAATCGCAAATATAATTGCATTTTTTAGTGTAGTTCATTATTTAATTGAAAGTTTTTAAATAGTTTAGTTGAAAGATCACAAGGTGCAAATTCTCGAGCACACAATGCCACATCGCAAAAACACATAAGACAACTCCACTAGTAGCACACAAAAGCAGAAAATACATGCATAATTAATTATAAACCCTAATTAACAAAGCTGATCTCCGGGGTGGGCGCGGAGATTACGAAAATACCCTTTAGGGTTACCCTCAAAGACGCTCCTCGGCATCGTGCAATTCCGGCCAGGAGCTCTCATCATCCTCTCCCTCCTCCCGCCGCCGCCGCCGCAACAGCAGCGGCAGCAGCAGCGGCAGAGGCAAAACAGCAGCGTCAGAGCCACGGCGGCGATCAACCACGGCAGCGCCACGTGGAACCAGTGGCTGACGGTGTCGCCCCTCGTTTCCGGCGGAAATACGCCGTCGAACCAAGCCAGCGCCTCGCCGCCGAAATTCTCCACCGCCAGCAGCGCCTCCTTCAGCTTCTCCACCACGAATTTCATCACCTCCTCCACCCCCATTTCTGTGTGTGTTTGTGTGTGTGATTTTAATTTTTAAGGGGAATTTCATAGTTGATTAATGTGGAGTTTTAAATAGGTGGAGAAAACGAGTCATGGATGTGGGGCCCGCAAAACAGAAATGGATTTGACTAAATAAACCACTAATATTTTACTTAAATGTTTGCAATTTGCATGAAATTTTGGAGTGTATATAGATTGTTGGATAAATATATTTTAAACCTTCAATTAAATTTATTTTATTAGAAATGTAATTTATTTTAACAATATTTTTTAAATTTCAAATATTAGCTTTTTTATTAAAAATATTGTGGGCTCATTTTCTGATAATCGAAATTCTTGAAAAACGAGCGTTTTGACGTGTATATTTGGATTTTTCAACGGGTCGAAAGATGAATTTGGAATATTTTTTAAAGAAAAAAAATCATTTTTCAACGTGTATATTTGATTCTTGAATTTATGACCCGATCAAAAAATCAACACAGTGTATTTTTAATTAAAAGATGATAGATTAGGATTTAAAAAATATTTATTGAAGTTCGGAATATTTTTTATAAAAAAATTGATAATTTGAGATTTAAAAAATATTTATTAACGTTGGAATATATTTTATAAAATTAATATAGTTCAAACGGTATTTACCTTTAAAAAAATGATGTATTTTGAGTGTAATATTTACTGTTTGTTAAACAGATCTTAGTTAGCTTTGAAGATATGTTAGAAATATCGAGTCCAAAATTTGTTTGCTAGTTGAGAGAATTTGAAACCAATTCGACACTTTTAATATTTAGTTTAGTATATATATTTTCTCAATTTCTCTATTTCCTTGTAAACTTTAAACACACACTAAACTTGATCACCATTACAAAATTTTACATTTAAAATATCGAAAATTTGCTCAGGAGTTATTATTTTTTAGAAGACTCGGTTGAAAAGACTGTATTGCTTGGAAAATATACGTAATAACAAATAAAAGCATCGGAAAATACGGAGAAAAAGGATTTGTCACTTCCGATAGACTTTAGTTTGAATAATCAGATTCTAAATATCAATAAAATCCTATTTCGCAGATAAAAAAAAGTATACTAATTAAGAAAGAATAAGAGAGGAAATTAAAAGCTAAAAAATATAAACTTTCCGTCATGAGACGAGGCAGCCATAGTGGGTCACGATTGAAATGGAAGTGTAAACAATACTACAAAATACAAATCTACAATAGAAAAATCTATTGGATAATTTGGATCCGTACAAGCACAATAATTCATGCTTTAACAATATTCAATTACTTTACCATGACTTTACTTTCTTAGTCTTTCCTTATTAATTTCTATACATTATTTTGGGAGTGGCAACCATGATTAAGAAAAAGATGTGCCAACCACCAATATATTTTAATCACTCATCAAATTAATAAAATTTATTTCCTATAGTCGTAAATAATTATGAAGGTTTATTCGAAAAAAAAATTATTTGGTCATTTTTCTTAATATTATTTGACACCTGCCATTAAAACTTTTCAAATATATCCCTTTCTCGCATCTTGCTTGGAAAATACGTATAACGAAATACCGAGGAAATTAACAAATGTTAAATAGTGGTGACCAAAAAACTTTCTTCGTCTTTTACTAAAATGACGTCATTATATATATGAATAATGATCTCACGTTCCAATATTCTAAACACATCATCAAGTATTCAAATTGATCTATCATAAATTACAAACACCTATTCAAAAACATGTCGATTACACTCAATTTTATTTAGTAAAAATAAAAAAATAAGGTCTCATTACTATCGTATCCGATTTGTGCAACCTATTTAAATACTTCCGCCGTTTCAGTCCCCTATTAAGTGTTTTAATTTTAAAAATGATGCATACCTACCAAAATTATATGTTCATTTTCCAAATTATACAGATGAGATCAAGTGTTCCACCATTATATTTATTATTTTACAAATATTTTTTATATAATTATTTTTAATTAAAATACTATGAATAATAGTTTACTTGATTAAAAAATTTAAAAATTTAAAACATTAAATACCCTAATTTTAAATTTATCAACACTAAAAAATAAATTATAACCCACTAAAAGAAGTCACTAATTTGCGTTGGAAATTATTAAATGATTTAGCGGCAATTTTATAACAAATTCTCGTCTCCAATAATATCACGGAAAGCCCATAACTCTGATTACCTGTTTAGGCCCAATTATTTGAAGCCCATTTAACGCATTTTTTTTCCTAAATGAAGCCCATTTAGCGCATTAGACCATCAATTTCACTATACAGTCTCTTTTTTTTCTTCCTCCTTTTCTTATTTTTTCCACTTCTTCAAGTCATAGTCACCAATAAAGATATTCGTAGTTCTTGTCCAAACAAACAATTAAGGACAACATTGATCAAATCACAATTTATATCATGTTTTAGTCAAAACTATTAATAATGTAATATAAGGGCTAAAAGCCATTAAATGATTAAATGTACGTGTATATATATTACCTAACTTTTAATTTAATCTGCTCCGGCCAAAAAACACTTAATGTGAAGTCGTTTGACACTTAATGTAATGTTGTTCAAGTGAAGGAGTACTAAAATGACGACATGTCAGCCATGGCTTTGGCCGGAAGGTCAACAACATGAGCAAAATCAGATTAAACTAAAAATTGGATAGTATACACCACGATGTATCAGCCATGCAAATTTGGTTAAAGCTCAACAATTTATTTACCCTTAATATAACAAGATAGATGAACCGGCAAAACATCCTAAGCCTTTCTTCATCAACAATCAGTGTCTGAAAACACAGCTTAATTGACTCTTTGCTTTAATTTGTTTGCTAAAATTCCACTTCCATGATTCATTTCAACAACTACTTAAATCCCAATCAATCAAAGCAATTTCACACATTTGTTTTTCCACAACAATGATGATCATGATCACCCTCTTCTTGATCATCTTCTCAATCCTCTTAATTATTTCAAGATTAATCCACAAACTATGGTTGAAGCCTCTCCAAATCCAGAAATTCCTAAGATCACAAGGGATCAAAGGGCCCTCCTACAAATTCATCCATGGAAACACCAAAGAAATCATCAAAATGAGGAGAGAAGCATTCAGCAGCTGCGATGAGCTCTGCAGCCATGATGTTTTTCCAAGAGTTCTCCCCCACTTTAATGCTTGGATCAAGTTGTATGGTAATCCCATCTTCAAACACTATTGGCGTCGTCTCGTTTGATGGATGAGATATATAAGATTGATATGATAAAGGATGGTTCGATTATTTGGATTATTAGTCTAATGTTTGGATTATTTAACTATGGTGTGTCGTAAATTGCGTGATTATGATTTATGACCAAATATATTGCATAATACCAAGAATGACCTTTTGGTCGTGTGTAATTATGACTAAAATAACTTTGGTGAATGTAGTTTTGTAAATTTATGTTGTTGATTGAAAGATGGATTAGTAATCAACCCAAAACAGGCCTATGTGTGTGTGTTTGTGGATTCTTGAATTTTGGTTTAATCTATTGTGTGAAACAGGAAATAATTTCCTTATGTGGATTGGTGATCGGCCTCAAATAATTGTTACCGAGCCAGAGTTAGCAAGGGAGATAATAACAAATAAGGAAGGAGTGTACAAAAAAATCAAGACATCATATTTTGGTAAGAGGCTTTTGGGAGATGGGCTTGTTGTTGCAGAAGGTGAAAAATGGTCCAAATTGAGGAAACTCTCTAACTATGCCTTCCATGGAGATTCCTTAAAGGTCAATAATATGTTCTTTTAGTGTGTGTTTGTGTGTGTGTGTGGTGTGTGATAATATTGCAATTTATGATGTTAGGACATGGTTCCTGCAATGGTGGAGTGTGTGGAGACTATGATGGAGAGATTGGGAGAGAATTTGGGTGAAGAAATCGAGATAAGTAAGGAATTTAAGCTAGTATCCTCGGATATCATCGCTAAGACCGCGTTTGGGAGTAGCTACGTTGAAGGGCAGGACATATTCAATATGCTTACCAAGTTGGTGGTTTTGGTCACAAGAAATACTTTCAAGATTAAACCTTTTCGGCTCAAGTATGTACTTCTCTTAATCTGTTTATGAATTATGATCCTTTCAAGATTAATGCTTTTGGGCTCAAGTATGTAGTTTCTATTAATATATTTATGAATTTTGATCATTTCAAGATTAGACCTTTTGGGCTCAAGTGTGTGGTTCTCTTTGTATTTATGAGTTATGATCATTTCAGGATTAGGCTTTATGGGCTCAAGTATGTAGTTCACTTTGTGTTTAAGAGTTATGATCATTTCAAGATTAATCCTTTTAGGCTCAAGTATATAGTTCTCTTCATCTGTTTATGAGTTCTAATCATTTCAAGATTAGACATTTTTGGCTCAAGTATGTAGTTCTCTTCATGTGTTTATGAGTTACGATCATTTCAAGATTGCTTATTTTGTAATTGTGATTGTGATTGTAGGTGGATTTGGAGATCGAGCGACGAGATTGAAGCTGATAGGGTTGAGCAATCACTGCGGGATTCGATTGTGTCGTTGGTTAGGAAGAGGGAGGAAATGGTTAGGAGAGGGGAGTTGGAGAACTTTGGTAATGATTATCTTGGAGGCCTCATGAAGGCTAATCATGAGGTTGATCCCAAGATTAGGATCTCATTAGATGACATAATTGATGAGTGTAAAGTGTTCTTCGTTGCTGGGAATGAGACCACCAGCGGCTTGTTGTCATGGACAACTCTTCTTCTCTCGATCCACGACGAGTGGCAGGAGAGAGCCCGAGAGGAGGTGGTTCGTCTCTTTGGGATGGAGAAACCGACTGCAGAAGGCCTCTCTAGGCTCAAAATTGTATGTCAAATTGAAACAAAACTAGCAAGATTTGTCGAGTTTGGATGTTTCTCATGTTATATGCTTTTTTTTATCTTCTTGCAGTTGACTATGATTCTGAACGAGGCGTTGAGGCTGTATACCCCGGCTATTTCTCTCACGCGAAAAGCAAGCCGGGAAACGAGGTTGGGGAGCTATAAGATTCCTGCAAACGTCGAGGTTAACGTTCCACTATTAGCGCTGCATAGGAAGGTTGAGATATGGGGGAAAGATGCTCATCTCTTCAAGCCGGAGAGGTTTGTGGATGGGGTGGCTAAGGCCGGGAATAAAGGTAGCTCCACGGCCTTCCTCCCGTTCGGGGGTGGGCCACGGGTTTGCGTGGGCTTGAACTTTGCGGGCCATGAGGCGAGGGTCGCCCTCGTCATGATCCTGCAGCGTTACAAGTTCACGCTCTCGCCAAATTACATTCATGCCCCTTTCCAACTCCTCACTGTCAATCCACAACATGGAATTCAGATCATTCTGCAATCTTTGTAAAATAGCATATATGTTAAATGATAGAACTTCATCAAGAACATATGAGCTTTAATCTTCTACACTTTGAAGCTATTGTAATTCCTCTATTAGAATTTGCAGTATAGTAATATTATTAACTATTTATGGAGACACAATTTAAGAAGGATAGTAGGGACAAGGTGTTTAGTTCGTCTCAATAATATATAATTATTATATTATAAATAGTTATAGTTGTACGATTTAAGATGGATGGTAGGGATAACTGCCTCTTAATTATAGTATTTTTCTCAATAATATGGAGAAATATGGAAGCCTACTTTATCTTGGCTCATGGGAATGTTTGTTGGTTGTGTTTATAGTTTCATCCTATTATCAATGTTGAGACATTTAATTATGTCGATGTGTTGTATAATGAATTTTCTATTTTTTAAATTGTGGTTGGTTTACCTTGAGTTCAAATCATACGAAGGGCATTTTTTCTTAATGCAATAATTATATTATGTATATTGGCAAAATAAATACAAATTCGGTACCGGTTAATCGGCACCAGAAAATTGGTTAACCGATACCGAAAAAAACGATTTTGATGGTACCGGTACTGTGCCGGATACCTTAATCGGTTCTGCCGGTTCGGTACTGGTTAACCGCTATTACCGGTTAAGGTACCAGCTTTCTTAAAATATATATATATATATATA
>JAYJMF010000056.1:3947365-3976401 GCA_036873715.1 Salvia sclarea
CGGAAGTTTTACGCGTGTGAAAAATCAGAACGAAATGAAAGGTGGTGTATTTACAAAAAGATTTTAAACGTCATGTGTAAAACCAGAATTTGGCCTTAAAAGTTTTTATTAGGCCTTAAAGTTATGATCCTGACTTCTAAGTTGAGGGTTCAGATCACGTTTGATATTTATTACTCCCTCTGTCCCATTCTTCTTGTCCCCTTTCTTTTGGACATAGAGATTAAGAAAGTGAAGTTGATGAGTGTGACAGAATATAGTACACATGGGGTCCACATGCTTTTTGTGTGTCATTTTTTGCCAAAAAAGAAATGAAACAAGAAAAATGAGACGGCCCAATAAGGAAAACGGGACAAGAAGAATAAGACGGAGGAGGTAGTAGGTCTTATGTTATGTCACTTTGTTCTGCAACCCAAAGTTTTCATAATTTCAAAGCCCAAATTATGTAAGCTAATTTTTTTTATTATTATTAATTCAAGTGTTGTGGATGCCTCTAAGCTCTGAGCCTAAAAAACTCATATTTTCTTAGGCCCAATACACTATTCTCAATTAGAATCTAACCGAATAAAGCCCTTGTTTTAAATTTCCTACATGCCCAAAAAGTATTAAAAAAGAAAAAAAAAAAAGAAGACAACGAAACAAAAGGAAAGAAAAAACAACAAAACATAGAAAAATTAGAATGAAGAATGCCATATAATGCATATAATGTTTAATATAGGTGGATTTTGCATGGTTCGATAATGACGTTTGTTGATAGGCTTTTTATGATGGGCTAAATATATATTTGGGCTTAGGTAATGGGTATTGCAAGTTTCTGATGGGCTAAATATATATTTGGGCTTAGATAATGAATTATAGTAGTAATTGAGAATGATATCCATTCATCTTATATACTGATCATTTCATAAAATTTTATTGTTACACATTTAACTCTTTAGGTGATCTGAACCCTCAACTTATAAATAGAAGGAAAAACAATTTACTAACTAGCTGCGCTTCATCGTCAAAAGATATCGTCACTAGAAATGTAAAAATAGCTCAAAATTGTTCGATCCATTTAGATTTAGGGATGAGCTTGACATCATATATATAAGGCTAAAAATGCTTGATGGGTGGGATAAAAACGCTTGATGGGTGGGTACCTGCCACTTAATTTAACTCTTTTAAGTATATATTAATTTTACGAAAAGAAAAACTAGTCTACAAAAGCATATGTACTACAAATTGTGGTATATTTAATCACCTAAATATAAACAAAGAAAGGAAAAAACGAAAGAAAGAGAAAGCATGAAAAATCTCATTTTCATTATGAAAATTTTGAAATATATATGGTTATAATATACTCCTTCCGTCCAAAAAAATATGATAGTTTTTATTATAAATAGTATATATTTCTATCATCACATTATACTATTTTTCAACGTACACTCCTTAAATCTTATGCTCCTTATTTTAAAAACATCTCAAGCTTCGTAGAAGTAATTGGGAGAATATATTTTAATCATTATTTTACATTATTTTCAACTCTCTAAAATTTTATGTGCTCGGAAGAAGTAATATGATTTTTTTATGGGATTTTTATGTGCAAATTTTAAATTTCGTTAAGATAAAAAAAAAAACGCCATTACCGACGTGAGAAGTGGCGGCCGATTTTATGTTAGACAAAAGATACACGCGGTTTTCAAAACACGATTACACATGCATATATATATATATATATATATATATATATAGTTTGTCCTTTTTTAGATTTTCAAAAAATTTATAATTATAATATTAATTAATAATATCAATGGCATGGAATATTTTCACGGATTGAAATCTGAAACGAAACCCGTGACACTAAATTAATCCTACTAGTTTAGAATGATTAGACACAAAGTAATTGATTAGAGCAACCGCTATATATTCATTTAGATAAATATCTATATTAGTCCGGCCTAACGTTAGGCCAATTATTTGCCACTCATATTCTAAGTCATGAGTCGAGCGAGGGGGAGCCGAAGGCGAACCCGAAGCGAGCCGTAAAAGCATAATTGTTACCGCTCTCATTATCTATATATTAATTATCGAAACCGAAGGCGGAGCCGTTTGTTGTTTGCCGCCCCCTATTGTTGTTGCAGGTCTCATTATTTATATATTAATTGGGTCGGACCTAACGTTAGGCCGACCTAACGTAAATATGCCTCATTTATTTATCGCAACTAAATGCTATTTTGTTTTTCTACAATCAATAATGAACATGTCGTCAAACATTTAAATCCCATGTGATCGGGCAAATGACTATCCAAGAAAATCATACACGGTGATGAAATTTCAAAGAGTGGTTAACGTGTCATACAAATTAAAATTTGTCAACATGTATGAAATGATTTAAAGATATGACAATATTATGAAAGTTATCGTGATCTTCACTAAAAATTATGAATATATAAAAATTAGCATCTTTCTAAAAAAAATAAAAAGCACCAAGGAAATGCTAAACTTTTTAAAAATAGATGGGCTTAACATTTTTAAAAAAATAGATGGACAAATGAGCATAAGGCCCAAGAGACCTGCCTTAAGTGGTAAAATTGAGGCTCCCAAAAATTATCATTTGTCTGTGGTTTTGGGTTCAAATTTCACCGGCTTGCGGATTTTGCACTTTTGTGTGGGTAGTTGTCCCCCTTTTGTGCAGTATAAATAGTAGTCTCACCTGCATGCGGTGTTGAGATTTAAATTATATGATATTATATGTGTATCACTTGTAAATATCAAGAAAAAATAAAAATAATAGGTTGAAATTATCAATGCTCGTTAATAAATTGTTTGGGTGGGGATCTGGTAAAAACCATCCCCATTTTAGAAATCTAGAAATCATGGTTTAAAATCATGGTCAATGAAAGCATTGCTTTATACATCAAAAAGCAGTCACTGAAAGCATTATATTGTGAGTACGAAAGCATAGCGAATTGGAAAAGTCAATCTGGATCATCCATTAATCAAGATCAATGGTCTACGTTGGTTCCTAGTTAACATTATGGGGATGATTTCTATTTGATCCCCTCCCTAGCTTGTTTAATTAGTACAAATATAGTTTATTGATATTAGTATAAATTTAACTAATTCATACTTTATACTTGAATTCGTGATTGATAAACAGAAAGAGGTAACTATTAAAATAACCATTTTAAGATAGTAAAAATAAAAATTGGTCAATAAATATAAAAAAAATAAAAAATAGCCTTTCATTTCACGAATTTGCACATGCGAATTCGTGAAAAGATGAATTTTACACACATTTCACAAATTTGCATGTGCGGATTCGTGAAATGAAGTGTAAAAACACCATTTCACGAATTTGCACATGCGGCTTCATGAAATGGTACATTTTACACACCATTTCACGAATTTGCACGTGCAATTCGTGAAATGGAGTGTAAAAACACCATTTCACGAAAGTCAATTCGTGAAGTGAAAGACTATTCTTTTTATATTTTTATATTTTTATATTTACAGTCAATTTTTATCTTTAATATTTTAAAATAATTATTTTTATACATTACCTTTTTTTTAGATATATAATATATTTCTTGATTTGATAGGCCATCTATATTTAAGTTAGTTACGAGCAATCATGCACAACGCGACGTTCTTCCATATTATGTATAATCCAACTAGAGATAAGCGAAAAGTTGTTACATATCGTTGCAATTATAATAAACCAAACCAAAAGGGACATAAGTTTTATAAAGTAAAGATGATCTGATTAGCACAAATAATCAAATAAAAAAAATGATTCCACAAAATTCCAAGTCAAGTATATATCAAATCACGTGGCATTTGGTGTATACTGCGAAATGTCAAGCCACGTATTAGGTTTTTGCATTATTAATCTTCGACATAAGTCCAAGTCACGAAAAACTCAAATCCGAGACTTTTGATGTCTTGAGCATTAACCTCCAACCATTAAGTCAAGACGTACGCGATATTTATTTTTAATTAGTATAACATGATGGTAGTTCAAGAAGGGATATATAGCCATTCAATTATAGGGAAAATATAAATTAACAAACTTTGTCTACAAAGTAGGGGCCGGGGGTTTCGTAATTTAAAAAAATTGGTTCGATTTAGTTTTATTAACTGGTTCGATTTTATTTAAATTTAATTAATTTATCATTTTTAATTTTTATTTAACTAATTAGTTAAATCATAATAAAATCAAACCGAATAACAAAATTAAATCGAACTAATTTTTTAAATTGCAAAGAAAGCCCCTTGCTTTTACATGTGCATCAAATATTGTTACACTGATATGTTTTGATTAAATCTCAAAATCTGATGATTTCCCTATTAATGTACGTACCAATAAGTACAATAATGCTGCAACGTAAATTCGAGATGCATCCCTTATGATTTGATTGGGGGAAAAAAGAATTTAGAAGATACAAATTATTATATATTTGTGAATTTCACTAAAGGTGATTCGTCATAGGCCTATGGACAAAAACCGACATGGACCATAACAAATTAATGAATGAGAATGAATGTTATATATTTTGGTAATTCATAACTCAAAGATATTTCACTTGTGATTTTGACAACAATCATTGCTCAAAGATATTATTCATAAATGCTGCATCAACAAAAAATCTTTTTTGGATGTGTTCTCTTGGGAATATGGTGAAAAGGTATAGTATTTTTTTTGCTTTGTTTCATTATTTTTTTATATATTTTATACGGTAAATGATTTTTTCGAATTAGGATGAATTTTTGTAGACAACTACATTTTCCTCGATAGTATTATCATGGAGGGTTGCTCCGATAATATTTTCAATCTAGAAAATATAAGACTGAAAAGGTGGAGGAGTATGTAATTTGAGCCAATAATTATTAGGAAGGGTCTTCATGATTAGCCTTAATTGATAAAATAATTAAGCATAATCACATGTTTGGTTTGCATGATAGGGGCTCGTGATAGATTATTTGGTCCGCATGTAATCAACAATTTACTTGATTACAAATCAAGCATTTGGGTTAATTATTAATCAAGCCTTCAATCCATAATGCAAATTTATAAAATTACCCTCACCAAATTTATTTTAGTTATAATCAAGCACAAGAAAAGTGAGTTGAAAGGACAATCTTGGTATTATACAATATTTTGGTCATAATTATATAATTTATCAAATCTATCAATAAAGCAATCCAAACACATGATTAGTGATCCAAATAATCCAATCATTTTTATCCTAATAATCCTATCAATCTAATATATCGATCCCATCAAAAAAATCAAACGCCTCCTTAATGTATATATATATATATATATTCCCATGTTATAATTGTATTTGCATGGCTAATGGCATGAACTTTAGAGCATTTTTCCAATTAAAGAAATTTGAATTCTCAATCTTTGCATAAAGTTCCAATATACGGTTTATGATGTCTGAAAATCCAGAGTAAAAATTAATTACACCAACTCATCGTATTATAAGAGAGTTGACCCGTTTCCTTTTCGAGATATTTTTGCCATTCTTATAACTTTAAATAATACTCCCTTTATTTACCAAAGTATTTAACATTTATCTATTTTAGGATTTAAGATTTAGGTTTAGGTCTTGATTGCTCGATATCGTACATTCCGATTTTTAATTAATACTTCCCCCTCTCTTTTAAATTACTATTCACGCCAATTAATGATGAGAATCCCAATATTGGTGTGATCATAAAATTATATGATCAGACAAAATTTATGATTCTAAACAGTAACGTTTTAACTGATTGAAAATACGAAGAAATTAAGGTGCGTCATGCATGATGTTTGTTGGGCATAATTTGTTTCTTTTTCTTTTTCATTTTTATTGTATTAAATAGTTTATTGACATCGCAAGATATGAAACCGACTTAATTAATGTTTTAATTAATATTTTCATTTAACAAAAATACGAATGAATCCTGAATGAAACAGGCTAAATGACAATTAAGAACATGGCAATTAAAGACGAAAGTCTGGAGAAGCAATCATAATTTGTTTGATTCCATAGTCACTGGAACATATACAGATTTATTTCTTATTTAATAAAGTTAATTAAACATTTTAGGTTCACATTGGGCTTGATTTGATCACATAAATTTTGATGCTTCAATTCACTTCATCAATACTGAAGAAGTAAAATATTATTCCCTCATTACATGTTGATTTACAGGGGCCAATTATCACACAAATTCTTGAATACTTTTAATTTAGTTATTCCATACAATTTAATACAAAATACACATTAACATATATATCGAAAAACTTCTAACAAAGTATATGATCCGTTTTGACCCCGTGCATCGGCATGGGTGGCATACTAGTTTTATAATATAATGAGCCCGTGCGATTAAATTCCATCCTTCCCATTGTTCTTGGGTCGTATTCTATTTTGGGGCCGGTATCTTAATATTGTTGGCTCGTTCCTTTTTAGGACACTTTAATTACTCTCACAACTTTATATATACATTTCTATCATCATTTTATACCACTTCACACTATTTTCAACTCTACTAAAATTTCATGACAAAAGAAATGACCCTAATAAATTGACGGATGGAGTATTATTACTATAAATTAATGTTTTAAAATCACAAATTCCCTTTTTTCCCATTAGTAAAAACTCAATCATTTTGAACTATTTTATTAATAATGGCACAACCCAATAAAAGAAATAAATTTACCTTAATATATATATTACTTCCTTAATTACATCCTATTTATGGAATACTATCAATAAGTAGTCATAACAATTAAAAGATTATAAATGGAAAAAGTTTATTATAAACTCCGATTAAGATATTATGAATCCTAATAGTAATTATGAAATTAAACTAAAATATAAGAAATTAAAATTGAAGAAAAATTGGAAAAAGGATTAATGATAGGACAACAATTTATAATGGGATATATGATCCAAGCTTCAATCCACAATTTGCTTTTTCAAATTATTCATTGATAGTGCCAGATAGCTACATTGTTTAATACAATATCCACAAGTTATATATTTCAAGTATGAACTGTAATCACATGCCAACTATATCAAATGGCTGTTTTGTGCCCACCAAAGAGGATATAGATGATTATTTCTGAAATTATTATTAATTTTAATACGAGTAAAGTTGTTTGATTTTGTGTTGGGATACGCAGTGAATTTTTGAAAGGTAAATAAAAAATAAATTCGATCGAAAAGTAATGAGGGATAAAATTATAAATGAGAGATGAGCACTGCAATGAAAATGACACTATTATTAATACGTAATGACACTTTATATGCTTCAAATGTCATTACATGAAAATAGCACTATTATTAATAGAATCCACTACCTTTGTAAGGAGTTTAATTTTATGTGTGGTACCCAGAACTGCTAGACTACAACGCACTGTTATGAGCGGAACTTTTTATCCACTCAAAAAATATCTTCCAATTTTTTTTAATCTCTGTGTCAATAAGATGTATGATACGTCTGATGGGCGGAGAAAGCAAACAAAAATATATCTCATTTCTCCACTCAAACAAATCCCTTCCCCAACTCCACTAGGATGAGATCCAGTGTACCATATTTGGTGTACCACTTCATGTACCACGTTCGTTTTTCTTTATTTTTTTTTAAATATTTTTTCGTCAATTTCAATTTGATATGTTTTAGTTTAATTATGTAATTATTAATAAGGATTCGTTCTATTCAGTTAGGATGTTTAATTACTTTTTATCATTTAATTTCATTTTTAGTGATTTAAAATTCATTTTAGGGTTGATAAATCCAAAGTTAGGGTATATAATATTTTTAAAATTTAGTTTTTTGAAATAAAAATTTAATATTGTTCATAGTATTATAATAAAAAAAATTGACGAAAAAATATTTAAAAAAACAAAAAAAAACGAACGTGGTACATAGAGTGGTACACCAAATGTGGTACATTGGATCTCATCTGCAACTCCACACCCTCTCTCAATTATCTCCAAGCATGCCATTTCTCTAAAGATTGGCAAATCCATAAGATTTGGGAATTAGCTTTAATTGATCATTTGAAATATATTTTTTTTTTCGAGAATGCATTTGAAATAATTTACAACAAAATATTGCATGCATATAGTTTGCCATAAACTTATCAAACGTCAGAGTTATTTGGCATTTTTACTGTTTACATCCAATCTTAATTACTTTCAGTCTAGAAGATTGGAAAATCCATAACATATACCTCCAAATTTCAAAGTCACATGCATAGGTCTTATTTGCCAATTCACAAAAGTTACACCTTGTCTTTCTAGATTTCAAGAATACGAAAATAAATAGCAAGTGACCAATATATTAATTTAACGATAATGCGACAAGAGCCGTGACTTCTTATATCATATACATGGAGTAATAAAATTAATTAATTATAATCATTACACCAATAAATCTGAAAAAAATAATAATATAATTTCTCACTCCATACCAGCAACTTGATCATCATTTATTTAATAATTATATGCATGTACAAGCAAAAACTTCTGCCATAGAGTAGTGATAATTTATAATAAAAAAAAAACTAGCAAGATATTGTTTCTAATTATAAGTGATTGCCCATGCATATACTACAAACACTCGGTGCTAACTCACAACTTTTTACAATTACTATATATTACTTATACACAAAATTCCATGACAAATAGTATTATTTTTACATCTATTGTCGCCTCAACCACATGGATATATCATATATGCATCCTTTCACAAATCATTACACCTAAAAAATTCAATAAAACCCCACATTTTCCACCTATAAAAACCCCAAATCCCATCTCACAATTTCCTCACCAAACAAAACACACAATCACTTAACCTAAAAAAAACCCTTCTCTCCAAAATGGCTTCAACTTCAAGAGCTGCCATTTTCATTGTCCTAAACATTCTCTTCTTCACATTAGTGAGCTCAACCAATGTCCCATGCCCTCCCACGGCCTCGACCCCGTCTCCCAAGGCCCCCTCCCGGGCCCACCACGGCCACGGCCACAAGCCAACAAGGGGGAAGTGCCCCAAAGACACCCTAAAATTGGGAGTTTGTGCCAACTTGTTGAATGATTTGGTGCACCTCGTCGTCGGGACCCCTCCAAAAACCCCATGCTGCAGCCTCATCGAGGGCTTGGCGGATCTTGAGGCGGCCGTGTGCCTCTGCACCGCCCTCAAGGCCAACGTGTTGGGCATCAACCTCAACGTGCCCGTCTCGCTTAGCTTGCTCGTTAACTATTGTGGCAAGAAGGTGCCCTCTGGCTTCCAATGTGCATAGAAAAAGATGATTCGTGGTCACAATATTCTTCTACTAGCTATGTGTTGTGTGTTAATTTGCTTTAATTGTTCATTTTTATGTCATTTGCTTGTAATATTGGAGGCTTCTGTTATTTGTGTTGGTAGCTACTCAAGCACCATCTTATTAATAATGAATTAATTAAATAATGGAAGAGATTATGATATGATACATTGCTACTTGATAATGCATGCATTATAAGAATATATATATCATTAAAATGTTCGACACATGCAATGTTAGAAAACCAATCCATCCTAATTGAATTGTAACTGATTACTAAACTCTAATTAATCTTAATTATAAACCCTTTAGGACTTGTAGCTAGGATAATTTATGTAATACAAGTCTTAATTATAACATATACTAGTTTGTTATCGATCAAATTACTTTAATTAATTTCACCTCTTATCATATATTATAGATTAATTTACCAACATTTTATTCTTCTATCATACTATTGATACTTTTACAAAATATAAGTCACCCTCAAATACATGAAATGTTATCTCATGAACTGTTAAACAGACGAACCATTAATATAATGTGAGTTTAAATTAAGTCCTTGAGTATATATATCATAAATATTAATTTGCTGCCACTTTTCTTACCTCTTCAATGCGAGAGAAATGCACATGAATCCATAATCCTTATGTTTAATTGTTTATTGAAAAATAGATATCAAGTATCAGAAATTAAGGAAGAATCTTATTCGAAATTCTTTGATTAACGCCTAATTAACCAAAATGCAGATATCCAATATATCCTTGGATTTTAGTTTTTCTTACTTTTTTTTAGAATGATATATTCTTGGTTAAGTGACTTCTGTTGAGAGTTGGAAAAAAACGCAAAGGTAGCATATTATTACAGCTAGGTTAAAACGTTACTAACTTTATGTTATTTGGTAGTATTAAATTGGTTATTTATCTTAACTAATATCTTCTATTCATTTCAAAATATATAGATATTAAAGTTGTATTTTAATTGTATCATCTACGCTTCGAATTCAATTTTTTGATCAATTTTACATTATCCTATATTTTTGCCCTCTATTTCATGTGTTGGGTGATAATTCATCACCTTAAATTTTAGTTAATTATAATATTAATCCTTAAATATATAATGTAAGATTTTAAAAGTACGATCACCAAATTTATTTTGATTCTTTTAGTTCTTGTAGCAAATTTGCCTTTAGATATATATTTCTTTTTATTAGTAGGAAAAGTACTGCTATCAGGGTTGCAAGGGTTATAGCTGCTGGAAAGCATATATAGTATTATAAATTTATGATTATATTACTTTTATTCAATATTCACTATTTTACACATGCATGTTAGTAGGTTGATTCAAAGAATTCTATCTTTGGGTTGCTGATATTTCTTTCACGGTTGTGTGGACGTCGAATTTTCCTTTATGGTTGAAGGAAATTGTTACTTCGAAGAAGGATGAATAATATTATTTTCTTTTTGTCTCAAATTTTTTTTAGGTAATTAACCATATATATTTTCTCTCGAAATCTCCCTCGATATTTTATAGGTTTTGCAACTCACTTAATATTTTAACCAAGAAATACGCTGGTGATTGCAACATATTATAAGTCATCGATATTATTGAATCAAGATTTTTAATTTGAAGTATAGAAGATTGACAACTCCACAATAGCACATATAACTCCAAACTGTACCGTCACCATATGTTTATAACCTTATCTGCCAGTTTGCCAACACACACACACACACACACACACATATATATATATATATATATATCCACCTCCACTTGTCCTCTTGATTTAAGCCCCACTCTAATTAAATTCAAGAAAAAACAATCATATATATATATATATATCAAGGGCAACCATTTTAAGTGATAATAACACAAAAGCTGATCACTTGTGAATTTAGAGGTGCAAACCAATATTATCATTAATTCCGTTAGTTTATTATTGGGTCGAACCTCAAATTTTAATTAATTACCAAATACTCCCCCCGTCTCATTACAAACGTCTAAGTAATTAAGGGGCACGGAGATTAAGAAATAAGTATTTAGAGAGTGATTAGGTTAGATAAAGTAGAAGAGAGAAGAATACTTTAAATGATAAAGTAGGAAAGAGAAAAATAAAAATATAATTAAATAAGTAATAGCAAGAGAGAGAAAAGATTAAATAATAAAATAGAAAAATGGTAATTATTTCCTTTGAAGGAAAGTAGACATTTATAATAGGACATCAAAAATAGAATACTTAGACGCTTGTAATGGGACGGATGGAGTACTTTAACGTTTGCGGACATATTCAAATTTAATCATGCTAAAATTAAACTAGTTTTCTAATAAATTTATGTATATATATTGTCCTTTAAAAATAAATTATTTTATCCCTAGTAATATATATATAGTACTATGTTTATTATAACTAATTATAGTACATAAATAGAAGTTGTATCTAGTTATTTATTTTCCACATCAAGTTAAATTAAATCATTTAGATAGCTTGTTCACGAGCTTTACTAAATGAGTTGGAATAATTTTTTACCAAGTCGAGCTTGTGCATGTTACAGACAACAAAGATCACTTGTTGTAAAGCATCGGATATGTCATTTTATTAACAACCAATATCGTTGCCCTACACGTATTTAAGTTATTATCCATGCATATATATATTTTTTAAAAAGAAAAACAAAAAGAATCAGCCAGAAGTTGAGCAAGATTTCACAAAATTCTGTCACAATATCATTAATTAATTTATCATCTAGTGTGGCCTCACCCAACCACATGCATCCTCAAATATCACAGAATATGGGATCCTCTGTCCCACAATTTTCTGTGTGCAACCGTATTTCATTACAAATTTCGATATTTTCAATAATATTTGTTATAAAAAGTAAAATTTTGTTATATCATAATATAATTAATATTTATAGCAAAAAATTAAAATTTTAAAATATTACATATCATATTTTTGAAATAATTAACAAAATTAAGTATTTTTTAATCAAAATATATCGAAATTATAGTATATAAGTTTTTAAAATTCTAACTTTTTGTTATAAACATCAATTACGATGTTATGACACAATAAAATTTTATTTTATAACAAAAATATTATTAAAAATATCAAAATTTATAGGGGAACACGGTGGCACACATGAAAATTCTGGGACAGAGGATCCCATCCGCAAATATCATCTCTCCAAAACATTGAACAAAATCAATATTTTTAATTTTCTCACCTATAAAAACCCCAACCCCCCTTCACACAAAATCTCACCACAACACATCTCCAATCTCAAATCCCACACACAACATTGACACCAATGGCTTCAAGAGGTGCCATTTTCATTGTCCTCAACATCCTCTTCTTCACATTGGTGAGCTCCACAAAGGTCTCATGCCCTCCTCCTACCTCGTCCCCGAAGCCCCCGGCCACGAGCCCTAAACCCCCGGCCCCGGCCCCCAAAACCCCTGCCCCGGCCCCCAAGCCGGGGAAGGGGAAGTGCCCTAGGGACACCCTAAAATTGGGAGTGTGTGCCAACTTATTGAATGATTTGGTGCACCTTGTGGTGGGAAACCCTCCCAAGACTCCATGCTGCACTCTCATCGAGGGCTTGGCCGATCTCGAGGCGGCCGTGTGCCTCTGCACCGCCATCAAGGCCAAGCTCTTGGGCAACAACCTCAACGTGCCCGTCGCGCTAAGCTTGCTCGTCAACTACTGCGGCAAGAAGGTGCCCTCCGGCTTCCAATGCGCCTAGATGAAGATCATCATCCACACCCATAGTCTCTTGATTTGATTGTATTTATGGTTAATTGTGTGTTTGTGTTAGTGTTAGTGTTAGTGTCGATTTGTTATATGATTTTGTTTGGTACATTTTATGGTGATGAAGGGGTCTAGGGGCCTTCTCTCGTCATTGTATCTCTCTCTCTCTCTCTATATATATATATGTGGTTTTATTATAGTAATAAAATGATGATTTCATGACCTAATTACGATGGAACGTAACAGAGTTTGGGACGGGGGATCTCAAGTGGTCCCAGGTCTGCATCTGACGTGGACTATATATAGATGTTTTGACTATTTGTGAGTCGTTCGAACCTCGGCTTTCCGAAGCTCGTTTAGTGCAGATGAGATCATCTATTGCGCTTTCATGTAACATATATTCTATTGTATAATAGATGAAAGACACGTGGCAAATATCAAAGTACATGCAATTTATAAATTGTTAAAATATTTCATCTTATCAGCTACACCCTACATATATTTATAAGTATCATATGATATCACTTTGCACAAATTAGCCTATTTATTGTATGGAAAATTGAGAAAATTAATTGAAGAATTTGTAATAATTATAGGATTAATATTAGCAAATTCATTCTCTTTTTGCATTAATATCTGAGATGGAACACTTATATAAAAAAGAAAAAAGTAAAATATGAAACTTAAAAAGATACGAAAGAAGAATGAAATTAATAGCCAAACACCAATTTTCATGTCATTCTGGTAACATTATTGACGTCCATCACTTATAGTCTTATATCACGTTGATGATTAAATTAGCTTTTGTAAATTTTTGCAATAATCTGAATATATAATACTTTAATGCACTATAGTAAACTTAGATGGATAAACCTGACCTCTAGATAAGATAAACATTATTCATTTTAGCCACTTCTATCTAAATTAAAGTTGCATTGGAGTAAACGGAGATGGATAAATCTTACCTCTTGATATAGGATAAACACTATTGAAGATTAGTTTAAATAGATAAGAATTGTATAAAAAATAGTACTATTGTTTATCAAGATGGATTAAAATTAAGAATATTAATTCTTAGCTGAATCTCCCTTGATTATTTTTATAATTATTGATTCATATATATCCTATTGAAAGAACTACGATGAAGATATTAAAAATGCATGTTCTCATTATGAATAAGTAATCTCTCACTAAAGGTTAATCACTATTTTTCAATAGTTTAGATGTACATTATATCGTTTCTGTAGCATTTTATTGGTTAAGGTTAATATACGCTGAATATCTAATATGAGTGGTGAAAATATTTGTTGATATCATTCAACACCCATCATTGTTGTCTAAGCTGTTTGTAGACCAATATCGTGACACATGTAATTAGTGATGCACACATCAGATAATTAATGTATTTGTGTATTTATTTAATTATTTTCCACGTCATGGCATTTTCACTATAGTCAAGTGGGAACCAGCAAAATTAGAGACAAGTTTTTGCATATTTTAAAGGTTTATTTATAGTCCCACTTTTTATTCTTGAAATTGAATCTCTAATTAGTTCTTAATTGAGCTTTTATATTTTTCTTATTTTATAAACAGTATATAATTAATCTCCAAACAATATATAACCCTAGTGCGTTAATAAGGACTAATTAAATTCTTTTTTGTACACAAATTATCAAACCACATTAAAGAATATATTATTAAAGTTGCAGAAATTTAGTGGAACTCAAATAAATTAAAATAATTATATACAGTTGACTCAATAAAAAATTGGAAGCAATAAGATGATAAATAACTAGAATTTTCCCTTTCAATATTACTTATCGGTTGCACATATATTGTGTAGTATATTGACACCTGTTGGAAACTTTAAAAGTATAAACAATGTCTGTATTCATCAACTATTAAAACTACATTTGGCTGCATTTGTAAAATCTGGTGACTTCTATGCCATCGACAGATGTAATAATTAAATCCTCATTTATGAGATTTTAGCATATATATAGTGTGTGGAACTAATATATATATATATATTATCTATATGAATACAAATTCTGTAAATTACTTGAACTTAATTAAGGCTTGTTCGAAGATGCACCACTAGACTTGGTAGATTTTTCTTATTACTATTATAGTGAGTGATTGGTTCAAAATTCAATAGAGAGGATAATGTATTGTTGGTCACGAAATATTTACCAAATTCTATTTCTACGTGCACTAATGTGTCATGCACAATCTTCCTCTTTTTCATCACTTTCTAGGAATATGCATGCTTCTCTTTTTTCCAATGTTATCAAGTGTTTTTTAATTTTACACAAATTTGTAGTTCTAACATATCTCTAATATCTTCAAAAATGCATAATTTCTACTTGCTTAAAGGGGAGAAGAAGTTTATAAATAATATTTAGTAATCGGGATGAGATATTCGATTGCCAAATCATTAAGATTACAGTTTGCCAATAAAAATAATAAAAAATCCCATTCTTTTCTACGTGAAAGAAAGCTTAATAAAGATCACCAGAGACAATCCAAACATGCATAGAGAATGAAAAAGAGATGCATCAAGTTTAATTTATACCATTAAAAAACATCAATTAATTTGATATGTGACTTAATTTGTTTCAAATTTTATATCGAATTATAATCTGGCAACCTATACAACATGGAGTGTCACGAAAATTGCTAAAAATTCTTGTGCGACACAAGATTCCCAAACAGTTATTTATTTATTTATTTTTTCCAAATTCTGGTTTTGATTTTTACTTGTTTTGCATCAAAGGACTCAGCTTCGATGAAAAGGATGTTGAATGGACTCCACGTCATCTTCAGAGTGTGAGATTTTATTCAATGTTTTATTGAAACAAGAAAAAAAGTTTATTAAATTGATATGAATGTAGATTGTACTGATTTCACGTATTATTTATAACAATTAGTATTAAAATGTTGAATCTTGTTTCTGTTAAATATTTATTTAATCAACTAATATATTGGTTGATGATGATATGCTTTAATTAATAAATAAGTAGTATATGTATAATTAAGGTACTTATTAAAAATTTTCAAAACCATAAGTTATTCGATTAAAATTTAACAACCGTCAAATAATCTTCTAGTTTAGAATTTAAAATAACCAGAAAATGTAAAAAGATGGAAGAAAATTATCTAATGGCCAATAGTTGTGCAGCCTTCTGTACAATTACTAATTAATTAATAAGTAGAGCCAATTAAAATTTAGTACATTAATTTTTCTTATTAATTTTAATTTGAGTTTAATTAAAAAAAACGTCTTAGATATATGTTTCTATATTAATTGGGAAAATGGACTATGGATACTATTCAAAATTGAAAATTATTGAATTGCAGACTGCCCGTGAACTGAAGCCAGCCATGGAAAATTCATGTGAAGATAAATTATAATTTCAAATTGATAGATTTATTTCCGTTTCAATATTAATAACCTTTAATCATTGAAATTCGAATCAAACATCAATCTGATTCCTTAACACATGTGATCTTACTTTGTTAGTGGACAAATACAATTTGTATTATTAGTTAGCAAAAGGCCAATTTAATGTGTATTTTATACAAAGAAAAAAGAAGGAAATTGGGATCTGTGTTCCCAACAAATTACCCTACCATGCATACCATGCATGATTCATTAACTCGTATTTTATTACTGGATAGTTCCAATTTGTATTATTAGTTAATAGTGATCTATGTTTATTTTAATTATCAAGAAAAATGACATCTGTAATTTTACTTTGCAATTTGCATATCAAGATATTCTCCCGACCGACATTTAGGCCTAGCTACAATGTACATAAAATAATGTAAAGTATTCCCTTTTCTTCATAAAAAGAATTTACAAAATGGGAAATGCAAGATTTAATTTTAGATAAATTTTGGCAAACGATACATAGTGTATTACTTCTTTATTTTATTTTATTTTATTTTATTTTATTTTATTTTATTTTATAACCTGACTATCAGAATGGGCTCCAACTCCACCAATACAAAATTATATATATCTAGCTATATGCACTGACCACAACAACAATATTAAGTTAACAAATCTGTATATATGCATGTGATCAGTCTGTATTGCTCTAATCCATGAATCCAATATTTATGCAATTTTGTTCCACGACTACAATTGTTAAACCACAAATATATATAATCAATTAAACCACAATATAACTCATTTATAAAGAATTTCTCATTTATTGGGATGAACCTAAACGTTCATCCCAATAAAATGTTAATTAGGGTTCATTAGTTAGTCCTTAATCAGAATTTATATTTTCAATTAAAATTTTGGAATCTCCATTCACTTAGAATTTACTAATCACTACAATGACTTAAAGTAACTCAAGGTTAAGGATGGCCATTGTTCCATAACAATACAACGAAAATATGTACAAACCGTTTATTATAGTAATAATTCTAATACAATGAAATTAGTACAAATTGTAGGGCCATATGCCTTAATCTATATTTCCACAAATGAATAACATTTAAATTTCCCAAGCTAAGATAACTTAGACAAATCCATCATCATGGAGTTGAGCAAAGGAACATGGCAATTTGCAATCCACATTCACATGCTTCCAAAACATTGCCAAACCCTATGCTACTTATGCCAGCTACAATTGATCTCTCAACAATTTCTTTATCATTTCACCTAAACAACAAGCATCTTTTTCTACCCTATAAAAACCCCCCATTTCTTGCATCAAACACACTCACCCCAACAATCCCCAATCAAGTAACCACTTATACCAAAACTTGTTAGGGTTTGCCCAAATCCAACAAAATGGCTTGCAAGAAAACCACATCCATTGCCCTTTTCCTAGTGCTAAACCTTGTATTCTTCACCCTTTCAAGTGCTTGCAACTCTTGCCCTACTCCCAAGCCAAAGCCGCCGCCGCCATCACCACCTAAGGGGACACCATGCTCTCCGCCTCCGGCCACCCCGAGCAAGGCCACTTGCCCTAGGGATACCCTAAAACTCGGCGTGTGTGCTAATTTGCTCGGTGGATTGATCGGTGCTACCATCGGAACTCCTCCAAAAACCCCATGTTGCACCCTCATCGAAGGGTTGGCCGATCTCGAGGCGGCCGTGTGCCTTTGCACTGCCCTTAAGGCCAATGTTTTGGGCATCAACCTTAATGTTCCAATTTCTCTTAGCTTGCTTCTCAATGTTTGCTCCAAGAATGTTCCATCAGGCTTCCAATGTGCTTGAATGATTGATCATGATTCTTTGCTATTTGATGATGCATATGTTGTTTACTTCAATTTTTTTTTTTTTTCAGATTCAAGTTTCTAATTGTTTTGTTGATTATGATTTGTAATTTGTACACTACTCACTAGCTAGCTTGTGATAGTGAGATAGTAATTTTCCTAATTATTATTTCCTTTTCAAGTTGTATTAAAGTTTCAATATTCTTTGTCTCATGGAATTGTTAATTTATTATATTGGACCTAAACTTATCTGTTGGCTAGGCCATGAAGCATGAAGATGGAGCAATATATGATTTGGGGTGTTTCTTTTCTCATAAAGATCGATGATGATATTGGTCACGGATAATAAATAATCAATTTAGTCACTCAATATTAAATTAATTAAATTAGTCGAAATTAGTGATGATCGTAATAGCAAAAGGCTTATTCCATGTACGTAATCGACTTCTTGACTACTGTGGTATTTAAAATTAATTTTTGTCATGGTATTTAAAAATACGAGATGCATTGATCTTACTTGGCACTAAGACAAGGTTCCCGATTGAATCCATAGACGAATACCATTTATAAGATTAATCACATTTAATTTAACAAATTAAATGTCCCTAAATAATATAATAGACTAATAGGTCTAAAATGTTATTTCGTTTTAAATTTTTTGGAAAAGTGCTCATTCAGGTAAACAACATGTAAATCGAGAGTACATGTATTAGTTATCCTATTAGGGAATTTGAGTTTAACGATGAATTTGATTTGTGTTTGTTTAAGTTCGTTGTTTTTTGGCGATCCATAATTTGAGGTTTGCGATGTATAAATTTTATGGTGATTCCTAATTTGATGATGGATTATTTGATTTTGAATTAAATATTGAAGTTGAGCTTAGAGAATGCAAGATACGATTCATGTTCTTCTTCTTCTTCTTCTTCTTCTTCTTCTTCTTCTTCCTTTTTTTTTTTTTTAAATTCTAGTTGTTTGATTTGAGATTTTTTGATCATAGATCTCTAAATTTGCAAGACTTATTCTGTTATGATTATGATCATGCAGTATTTTGTTACCTGGAATGCATGTTTATTCAAACTTTATGCATTTATCTTGTTGTTGGAATCATGCACGATGTTTATGTATGTTGGTTTGTGTGTTGTTCAAGTTGAGTAATTGGTCCGCATATTATTATTACTATATATGCGCCGGAGGGCATCTAGGCGCGCAGTCAGCTCCCCCTGTGACATAGCTTCTACTTGATTATGTTGAACCTCATAATGCAGTGCCACTGCATTTTCAACAATAACAACAGATTGTTCCACGATCTTCGCAACCACAACATATGCAGCCAGATCCTAGATCATTATTCCCTGGACTATTGATGAACCCGTTTTTCATGCTCTTCTTTAGACATTCTTTGGCCAAGGAGGAGCCTTTTCTATGTGTTTTTGTGTGTGTTTGTGTCTGGGAGGACACTTGGGAGTTTTTCAGGTCTTGGAGACCACCGTGGGCAAGTAGAGCCACCTTCCATGAAAGAGGCAAGAACGTGGAAGTTAGACCTTGGGCAATGAGCTATAACTCTTATCTTGCCTAAGATATTGTACCGCATGGAAGCTGATGCTTGACCTATAGATGCTGCGAAGATGACAGCATGGCAGAAACTGAACTTGCAAAAAGAAAAACAAGGAGTATGATGCTCGGGATTAAAGTCAAGGAGACAACATGGGGACAATGATCAAATCTGTCAGCACATTTCCCAAAATGGGATGATCCTGCCCAAAACAACAAGGAGCCACAGGAGCACTTTTAGCTAGAAACGACAAAGTCAAACCGCGGTGGTTGGGAAGAAGACAAAGAAACCCTAGCTACACTTGCACGTCCCTTTCGACAGCCCAAGGCCCATTCAACTGAATCCCTACCTACTTAGATTGGGAGGAATCCGAGGAGAGCACAACAACTCACACTTTTGAAGCTAAGGGAATCGGACCTTACTCCTCCATAGTTGAGAGCTACCATTTCCTCTGCAACTTTAATTCCTTGTTATGTTTTCATTTTCATGAGTGTTTGTGAGGAAGAAACAAGTCCTACATCTTGTCGAGGCTACTTTTGGATTTGAATCTCGTTTTATGTTAAGTATGGTTTCTTTCTACTTCTCGTTTATGTGTTGTTTATTTTTCAATATGTGTGAGTAGTTTCTTAAGCTTGGCTCGGGGTGATGTGAGGTGAGGGTTTGGTTGCCTTGGGTTGGGAGGTCTAATGTGTCTATAGTCTTAAGAGTGTGTTCCTAAAGCTTTGGGTCAAGGAGGCATATGTTCAACATTTCTTCTATTGTTAAATCGGCAGGAAACACTTGGGGTTGGGTTGGCTACAAACAATATTCGGAATCTGTTGTTGAGTGTCTCTCGTCCCGAGAAGTGTGACAAGAACGGGCTTGATTGTGGTCGTCGTCCCTTGGTCAGAAACCCTATTCGCGTGTACCTTGAGAAGGTTTATAAACCAGTTGAGTTGTCAAAGTGACTAAGGCTGTCTGGGCAGGATACCCTAGTGAAGTGTTTTCCTAGGGAAAGAGTTCTGGTAGGAATTGGTAGGGGAATTCTGCTTTGTTCTAATACTAGTAGCAAGCTGGGGGAGTGTGTTGTGCACATTACGAGTGACAATGGAGTATGACACATTCTATCTTATAACTAACGACATAGGCTTGTGACAAATATCTTTGAACCCATGACCGATCTCTTGACCAAACCCTTACTGAACTGCTCCCTTAGCCAAGCTGCTCGTTTACTTCTTGCTCAAGATATATATCTCTCTCTCTCTCTCGACATACCCTGTTGGGACCACTAATCAAAGCTAGCACCTTGCCCACGGGGCAACCATTCTCAACCTTGTGACATTTAAGATATAACATAACCAACTCTCTTGGGTTCGACCCGTACTCATCACTCGCAGAGCTCCAAACGACAAGTTCGAGCCTTGCCAACCAACTCTATCTTTTACAATTCTGCGAGCTCCATTCCTTAGACCACCACCGTCTTTTACAACTCCACGAGTTCCATTCCCTGAACCACCACCGTTGTATACAATTTCGCGAGCTCTAATCCCTGGACCACCACCGCTTGGTGATCACACTATTTCCTAACACAAATTGCGGTATTAATAGGGTAAATCGAGTATCGTATCCACATGGATTGATATGGCGAAACTATAGTAATTCTCCTATTCAAAGCTTTATTATCTAGATAGGAATTTATGATTTGGGTAAAGGAAACTAGGAATCAAATAATACAACTAAAATAAGAGGATTAAATCAAATAATGGAAGACACGATCCTAGGGTAGTTATCCCTAATCAATTCTAAACTTGTTAATCTTATTAATCTATTTACCAATTTAATCCAACTATGATGGGATACTCTTTCTAATACAATCTAAGGACCTTGATTAGGTACCCGTAGATAAATGGCTAGTCTATACTTTATCTCCAGGTAGGACTCTAGAGAATTAAACTAGTTACCAAAAGCTCCTAAGTATTTTAATCCTCTATAATCTCAATTCATTGGTCAGGTAATCGAAGATTATATCAAACTCCCTTAAATCTATTATGAGATAAAACCGGTTAGTCTAAATCCAACAACTAGACACGCAAGATTAGTGATCAATTAACCTAGCATGAGTTAAGCACAAAGGGGTTGAATCATAGGTTCGGAGGGTAAAAGATATAATGAAACAACTTGTATAGAATTAATTAGTTCATACACATCCTAGAAAACCAAGGTTCTAAGCACTTAAAGCTAGCCAAAAACCATGTAAAATATGGCTAGATCAACCAGTCGACTGACAGTCAGTAGGATTTCTAACTGATATCTTTCCAAACTGAACCTTTGTTTTCATGTTCAGTTCTACTCTGATCTTTCCACTGCAAATTTCGAAAACTCAGTATACCTCTGATCCAATAATACAGTATTATTAGTGGAAAAAGAACACACACTAGTTGTAGTAGTGGAGTTAATGGATTTGATTTAAATTAAAGTGGCGAGATATATGTGCTAGAATGTACAAATAAATTAGTTAGAGTATATTATCATGGGGTGATGTCTACAAATAGAATAAAATTATTTTTACAGGACATTAAAGAAAAATTATGACTATTTTTACGGAATTTAGAATATTGAAACTGATTGAATAAAAAAGTTTATCAATATAGTTGACTCGATAGTCAACCAATAATAAATATATTGGATATACATTGTATATAATCGTGTCTTGTAAATTGACACCCGTTGGAAAATTGAAGTATGAAGATGTCTGTATTCATCAACTATCAATATTTAATTTGGCTACATGCAAAATTTGGTGACTTCTATATACTATCGACAAATGTAGCAATTAAACTCTCATTTATGATACTTTAGCATATAGTGTTTGGAACTATATATCTAGGATCTAGTAGCTAGCCATTGTCTTTTTCATTTTCTTTTATTAGCTATATGAATTGAAAATATAAATTCATTAAAGAAGTTGAACTTTGAGCTTCTTCAAAGAAGAACCACTAGACTTGGTAGATTTTTTGTTATGACTATTTTGGTTAGTGATTGGTTCAAAATTCAATAGATAAGATAATGTATTATTGGTCACGAAAAAATTACCTAATTATTACGTTCTTCTTCTTCTTCTTCTTTGCTTTTCAAGAAATTCTTCTCTTTTTTTCAATATTATTAAGTGGTGTAGTTTTTATTCATTCTAAACATAAAGTCTAATGTAATCATATCCAAAAAAGTATTCTATAATTTGAGATATACCAATTGTACCCCGAGTATATATATATATATATATCACTCTATTTAAATTCAAAATTGATTTATATTATACTATAAGGTGATGTATATATCTCTTGATGGCACAAGAGTTTTTGTGTTAAATATATATGGTCTTTATTACTTGTTTTCGATCTAATTATTAACGGATTAAACCTAAAAAATGAGATGAAGAGCTGAAATTCTAAGTGGAAATTATTGTACGACACAACATGCGCGGCTAAATATTATCGTCTCTATCAAAATCATGTTTGAGGTTTCGGTTTTGATTTTGATATTTTTACATAAAATTAACGATCTCCTTTCTATGGAAAGGACATCGATCGTTTAAAATGAGGATTTTCGAAATAATCGAGATAATAGATTTAAAACATATATACATCAAAAATCAGAATAGATTAATTAATTATGAACTTGCCGATTCATTGTTAGCTTGAAAATCAAATGTGGGATAAAGCTTATTGGATGAATTGAAAACAATATATTAAAATTCAAGATTCTCGTATATTGAATTATTTTGATTGACATAGGTAGGTCATTCGGCATTTAATCATTTCGAGTCCTCTAAAAAAAAAAAAAATTCAAGTCTTTTAAAATTCATATTATTGCTAGTATGCGATTAACAAAAACTCTGATGATTTAAGATGAATTCAGATTAATTGGTGATAAGTATTCTAGAAAATGGATAAATGGATTATCCGCAGTGATAATTCCATAAAATGTTTTGTTTAGACGAGTTGTTTATAATGGTTTTGGGCTGGGGTCCATCATTTCCCTTTCACCTTTTTCAAACTGATTTTGATATATGATTAAATTAATTAAAAAGGAAACAACCGTAAAATAAAATATATCTTCTAGATTTCTGATGTAATCATCTACTCTTTAAGTATATATAATATCATAAGTTAATTATCGCTACAAAAACGAGTCTCAAATTCAAGAGAGGGGAATAAATGAATACTAGAAAAGGGTTCTCAAAATAAATGAATGCATATATATACAAATATACTTAGAATTTAGGAATAAAATTTGAGTATTATTGAATATAGTGGACCCCACGCAGACTGCCCGTGAACTGATGCCCACCACGTAAAATTGCTGGCACGAATAGCAATCAATCTTTGAAATAAAAATTATTAGACCTAATTAATGTGTAAAGGTACGAATAGATATTTTCGAGAATATCCAAATAGTAGAGAATTTATGTGTTAAGATGGAGTATAAAATAAAATCAATCTCTACCATTCTCCCTTCTCCAAATTCCAAGAGAAAAAGGGAAAATTAAAAACATTATATAGATATATATTATAAAGGTTGGAGATGAGGATGTTATCTTCAATATAAAAATGGCGTTTAACTATTTAGATTCGACTTAAAAATCAATTTGATTATTTAACAAGTGATCCTACTTTTTTTTATAGTGGACAAACCAAGTCCGTGTTATTAATCATTTAATCTACAGGTTAATAATATATAATCTTTATTTTGGGGGAGCAAATATGGGATCTTTGTTCACAAAATTTTAGAATTTCATGATCTGAACCAAATTTTCACATGAGATCATCTTCAATGACAATTTTAATTGGTGTCCTTTTTTAGTTAAAAATGATTGTTTAATTATCTCGAAATTATGGTATATATTTTTGAAAGTTTTCAGAAATGTTGTTATTCATTCTTAATATATTAATATTATAAATTTTCATTTTATAATAAATAGTATTAAAATATTGAAATTAATATTGTGAGATATTAAAATTGTGGGACTTCAAATTTCACCGTGTTTGTTACTGAATAAATCCAATTTGTATTATTAATTTGCTAGTTAGCGACTATTGCATTTTGTGGGACTTCAAATTTCATCGTGTTTGCAAATTAATGTCGGCACCGCAATTCGTAATTATTTGATAATTAACTAATTTTTCGTCCACAAAAAAACTAACGTACTACTTTTACGCCAATATTTATTAGGGTTCCATTAGGATTTAGTAAATTTTAATTCGAATTTAGTTAAATATATATCTAATTAGTAGAGTTGAATAGAATTTGTTATAACTTTTAATTACGATTTATTGATTTTTAATTTAGAATCATTAATGTGCATTAACATTTATTTATAACAAATAGAATTTAATTATGGATGCATCATGTAGCGAAGGTGGGTGCCTACAAACAACAAATAAATAAAAATATTAAACATATCTATGAAAAGCATATTAAACAACAAATAAATAAAAATAGGAATACCAATAAAACAAATTGAAAATAGATTTCTATGCCATTAATATTCGCGCCTTCACTCCATCTATTTTCGGTGCTTTTTTTTTTAGTCAATACCGTAAAATCTGACTATCAGAAGATTCAGAACAATATATTATCTCTATTCTGACATACATCAATGTCCTCAAAATCTAATATTAATATTAAGTCCAAAAATATGTATGAGCCGTGTCAGGCCTATACAATTTTTTGTAAATTTTTAACCACACATCATAAACCAAATAGATCATTAACTTTACAAACTACTCCCTCCGTTCCAGTCGAGTTGTTACCTTTATTTTCGACACGGAGTTTTAGAAGAATTAAAAAATAGTATAAAGTGATGATAGAAATATATATTATTTAAAATTGTGTGAGTGATAAAGGTGTTTTAAAAAAGAAAAGTAACAACTTCGTTGGGACGACCCCAAAAGAAAAACATAACAATTTCGGCGGGACAGATGGAGTAGTTCGGATATAGGAGCTTAAATATTGTTCATTTGGCGGACGAAAATAGTAAGTGAAGAACCAATTTTAGATCATCCATTGTATTTCCGTGGAATATATATCTCATATTGTATTTATGGATAATTCACACATGATAATACTGAGGGCTTAGAATTTAAGGTTGTTCTTTTTTTCTTTCTCTTGAAAAATATACGTTCTAATATTTGGATATTTTTTTAAGTAACATTTTGAAAATCTTAAACCCTTAGATTTATATCATATATGTCCTCTAATTATCTATGCTATATATAGATGTCACACAAATGAACATTAATAGAGAATCTCATTTTGTTAAAGTATGGCAATTATTCAAAGATCTATAAAACAGAAATAATAGCCACCGGAGATGATATAGTGGCGAAATGAGTATTTTTAAGATTTGATATTTTAGGTTCGAATCTCACCAACACCTTAATAGTTTACAGGAACACATACGTTGATTTAGCATGTATACACCGAAGATAACATTCGAGTTTCCATAAACACAAAATGAAAAAGATAAAAAAAAAAAAAGTGAATATGTACAACTTGTGGGACATGTTACTCTCTATCTCCACAATTGAAACACATTCAACTATCTCAAGCTAAGATAATTTAGACAAATCCATCAACATGGAATCAAGCAAAGGAACATGGCAATTTGCAATCCTTATTCACATGCATCCAAAACATTGCCAAACCTATGCTTACTCTATGCCAGCTACAAACCCAATTTCTTTATCATTTCACCCAAACAATTATAAAGTATCTTTTCCTACCCTATAAAACCCCCCATTTCTTGAATCAAATTCTTACACCAAAACTTGCTAGGGTTTACCTAAACCCAACAAAAATGGCTTGCAAGAAAACCTCATCAATTGCCCTTTTCCTAGTCCTAAACCTTGTATTCTTCACTCTTTCTAGTGCATGTGGCTCTTGCCCTAGTCCGAAGCCAAAGCCGCCGCCAACACCACCTAAGCCGAAGCCATGCCCTCCGCCTCCGGCCACCCCGACCCCGAGCAAGGGAGCCACTTGCCCTAGGGATACCCTAAAACTAGGTGTTTGTGCTGATTTGCTTGGTGGATTGGTTGGTGTCACAATTGGAACCCCTCCAAAGACTCCATGCTGCAGCCTCCTCGAAGGGCTCGCCGATCTCGAGGCCGCCGTGTGCCTATGCACAGCCCTCAAGGCCAATGTTTTGGGCATCAACCTTAATGTTCCAATCTCTCTTAGCTTGCTTCTCAATGTTTGCTCCAAGAAGGCTCCAAAGGGCTTCAAATGTGCCTAAATGGGATCTTTTATTTAATATGTTTTGCTTAATGTGATAGGTAGCTTTTAATTTCCTACACTATTTGTGAAAATAACAAGAGGGGAAAATAGTGAAATAGGAGATGTACACACACTAGTCTCACTAGCTATCATGTGATAGTGTACAATTCTTTTTCTAATTATTGTTTCCTTTTCAAGCTGTATTATCTTCTATTTTCTTTGTATAAGGAATTGTGAATTTATAATGATATCTTGTATTTTGGACCTAGATGGCGATCTATGATATTGATATATGTATTATTCCAAATATATGGAACAGTACAAAGATATGTGGCGTCAGCACATGCACTAGGTATGTGATATTCTTTCCTCATAAAGATCAATGATCATAGTGTTTCCATAAAGCAATTCGGGTCTCCTATCCACCGCGGGCATACATTAATATATCCATTAATTTTTATGGGATTATGCCACATGGAGAAGAAAAATCAATTATATATAATTAACTCCAATTAAAATTAATACTATCATTAATAAAAAAATTAAAACAATTATAACAAATTTTACCCTAACAAAATACTTATAACTCACAAACTCATTTGGAATAGTTTTAGCGTAGTATAGTTTTTAACTCTTTAGATACTAATTGAACTTTATAAAAATGTACATTTAGTGTGATATACTTTTTTAGTTACCAGTTTATATTCCGTCGAAATTCGACGGGTATCCTTTTACATTATAATTATGGTAATCGGTAAACGCAATACTAATATATATCAAACTGATAGGTATGATTTTAATAGCTAGGTACTCCCTATGTCGGTATCATTTTACATTATAATTATGATAATTGTAAACGCAATAATATATATCGAACTAATAGGTATGATTTTAATAGGTACTCCCTCTGTCCCGGCTAGCTTGAGGCGTATTTCTTTTTTAGCCGTCTCGACTAGCTTGAGTCGATTCTATATAAGGAAAAAATTTAATTATTGTTTGAGATAAATTAATTAAATTCATAAAAATAAAATAAAAACAGAATAAAAAAGAATATGAAACAAAAGATACACGCTTAACACATAACTCATTTTATTACCAATAAACTTAAACACAAAATATTCAATCCTTAATTCCCGTGTCCAAAAGAAACGCCTCAAGCTAGCCGGGACGGAGGGAGTATTAGTTATGTAAGTTTTAACGGAAACTACTCTATTTTATAATTTATAAGAAGAAATTAAACATAATAAACATAGAGTTCAATCGCCTTGCGCGCGTTGTTATATTAATGATTAAAATTAGGCAAGTATTGATATTTATTATTATATAAAATAGCTTTAATCCAAATGTTGTTGAACCATGGCTACAGATTGTGCCATGTACTGACGGTTTTCATGATAAAACACATTTTTCTTAATTTTCGTGCACAAGAGTAATGAGACACTTATAATGGACTAGAGGAAATATTAATTTCACTAAGCCTTTATGAAGTTTTCATTAAGACAATATATAACTTCCACATTCCACACAATATTTAGTTATCAGTCGAATTGAACAGCTGCTAAGCAATAAGTAGGATTACTAACTAACAACAATATGTTACGACTCACCATGTTGAATTGCAGTAATTTTTAATAGTGATCTCAATTATTTGACAGTTAATACTAGTCAAGTAACAAGTCCAGCTTAAGAAAAAAGTTTTAATTTACATTTATTTGTATATTTTCTCCGACCTATATATTAGTAGGGGTGGTAAACGGGAATCGGTTCCGCGGAAAACCCAATATCGGACTGGTACTATCCCGGGAACCGGTTCTCGAGTACCGGAAAAACCGGTACTAATCCCGGTACTCAGTATGAATCTTAGGCAAATTTTCGGTATCCGGTTAACCGGTACCGTACCGGGTACCGGTTTAAATTTTAAAATTCAATTTAATTTC
>JAYJMF010000056.1:3999477-4009754 GCA_036873715.1 Salvia sclarea
GAAGATGATGTGTTAGAATAAAAGTGTGAAATTCAATAAAATAAACTACTTCATTAATGTAATTAATTAAGGTTGAAGAAGAAAAAAAAAATCTTAATATATGTACTCATGTTTAGGAAGACTTATATTTTAAAATGGAGGGAGAAATTTACAAACTTCGAAAACCACATAATTAAATTCTTATATAGGTCACAATTCGAACCTAAAAATTAAATGAGAATTAAGACATGAATCCGAAATCTTAAGAGGATCCATATCTGATACAGATACGATAAAATTCTTGAAAATACAAATACCAAAAAATAAATTTTAAAATACGATTCTGGATCAGGTCCTAACTCCATTGTCATCATTATGCACAACACAACCATGTGATATAAATATTCATGGATAAAATATAATTAACATTATTCTATGAATGATATAAAATTTCTAATACAAGTAATGGTATATGTCTTAGATTGCAAAATGAAATTTTTTTAAAAAAAATCATTATCAAGAATTCTCTTTTACTTTACTTAATGCATATATGATAATGGAAGCAGAATATAATACTATTAAAATAATAAAAGAAATTACTTATATATACTATAAAAGTGAATGCAGAATAACTAATTTGCATATACTTGGTAGACCTTTTAGAGGCTGCTAGAATAGTATAATTTCAACTAATTGGGAAACATTGACCATTACAAGTCGGCTTTTTGAATTTGTATATGAAAAATATTTGTGTTAGGTCGGCCTAACGTTAGTTCAATTGTTTGTCGTTCCTATTCTAAGCCATGAGTCGAGCGAGGGGGGACGAAGGCGAACCCGGAGCGAGCCGTAAAAGCATAATTGTTGCCAGTCTCATTATCTATATATTAATTATCGAAGCAGAAGGCGGAACCGTTTGTTATTTGTCGCCCCCTATTATTGTTGCCTGTCTTATTATTTATGTATTAATTAGGTCGGGCTTAAGGTAAATGTGCCTCTATATGTATAGTACTCCCTCTGTCCCATTCTTCTTGTCCCCTTTCTTTTGGGCACATAGATTAAGAAAGTGGAGTTGACGAGTGTCAGAGAGTATAATACACATGGGATCCACATGCTTTTTGTGTGTAATTTTTTGCCAAAAAAGGAAATGGGACGGCCCAATAAGGAAAACGGGACAAGAAGAATGGGACGGAGAGAGTATGTGCTTTCTTAATTCCTATTGGTTCAATTTATGTCATGTAAATAAAATTCCATGCCCAAGAAGAAAGGCTTCGTATAAACATTTAAATGATTAGGCAAAAGATACAAAATCGAAGACATTTTTTACCCCTCAAATTGGCATCACAAAACATGCATACAGCTGAATGTATTATCCAAGTTAAAAAATGGAAGAATGCTATTAAAGCACTGTCAACATCTAAATAAGATTGGAAATCTACCTCTAATCACAAAGCGTAATAGCTTAAAGCATAAGAAAACAAGAAAACTTGGAAGTTGGATTCTACTCTGCGAAAATGCGGTTATGTGCTTTTGATAAGGTATCCCATAAGAATACCTAGCAAGCCAATAATGATAACCAGAGTGATGGATACTCCTCCAGTTTTCTTGCCGTCGCGCTTCATCACATCCTATACAGAAGAAATCGACCGGATAAGCAAGTGCCGGATGTTAGAGATGAAGGGTGCAGAAGCAAATAGATGTACATAACATACTCAGAGAGTAAGAAGTTATGAGCCTTCATCGAATCAAAACTTATATTTCGCCACTTAAACAAGGCAAGAATAGTTAAAAGATAGGTACAATTATATGAATGGGCAATGAGGTTAATCAGATAACTATGCCTTGACAATTGCAAGAGTTTCGAATAACTCACCAGCTCCTGACGAAGTTTGTTCCCCTGTTGAACTGCAGCAGCTTTTTCCTCGGTCAATTTTGCAACAAGAGATTTTGCCTGAGAATTAAAACAATTAGAAGATCTGGTGTAATAGATCCCAACGTATATGTAGCTACGTCAATCTCAATGAACGGAGAAAGCTAAGTGCTCTTGAATACAAAGGATGATGAGATGTTCCAGAAGGACAGAAGATGAAGTGATATAAGTGGTATTAGATGAAATGAAACTATCAACATCAGCCATATTGATACGAACTTCACTGCCGTTATCCATTGTGTTGTTGCAAGGTGAAAAGCCCTCATCTGCTTCCTCTGCAACTGGAGATGGCGGTTGGCGTGGTGCGACATAAACAACCTTCAACTTGCACTCCTCAACCTTTCCTTGATCCTTATTAAACTACAAAAAGGACATCATTTCAATTACACATACTCTTTAGTGCCAAAATTTACTAGTGAAAACAACATAGTCCCACTGGTTCATTATGTGAAGTTCATAATTGAGCCACGCCATTTCTGTAAGAACATCAACCATAACTTGGCCAAAATCTTTCAAGTATCCTGTTATTTCCGTCTCATATTTTTACAGGACAATGCCAGTAATGAGTGTATGTCACTTTTACTTCTCCCAATTCTTGTCATAAATATAATTAGCTTGCAGAAGGCTCAAAATTGATTCTTCTACAATATTTTGTAGCACATAAAAAGAACATTCATGTGAATCACTTCTATCTTAACAGGCATAAATGCACAATGCTCATCTTGCCTCTTTCTACAATTATTATAAATGCTTTCTGATGCAACAATTGCCAGCATTTGTGTTATAAGCACCCCCCTTCATTCTTATGTAGCCAAAGCACTGTCACACTGTCAGCACAAATCCTTAAAAATACGAGTTTGAGTAATTTTATTTGTTCATTTCAAAAAGGCACTTGGCTCATGTATTTCTACTCAAATTTGATCACTTTACACATACTTCAGCAGGAACACTAAACTGGCAATTTTGAGTCTTTTGGCAACCCTTTCTAAGCTTCAGCTATTTGAAAAATATATTAGATGGTGATTTAATTAGAGAGATACCATTTCAGCAGTAATGTCTTTTGGACTTGCACCAGCAGGCGCTATTACGCTCTGAAGCAAAAATTTGTCCTTGCATTGCATTTCTGTTGGAGGATCCTTTTGTGCTTGCATCGTAACTACGATAGGAGACAGATATATCAGAATTTGAAAACATAACCCCCAAGTAATACGACTCATAGCATATATTATTCCATGATATTTGGAACAGGACAAAATGAACACAGATGATCTTCAATTCCATCAGAATATGAGAAATACTTAAGAAAAAGATGCAACATGCTTTTCCGAGGCGAGCTCCTAGCTAAACAACATGCTTCCAAATTTCCCATTCGCTCTTCACGATTTTCATAATAAAACCCTTGATCTTCATGCTCAAAGCCTCAAAATTAATTGTTAAGTAATCTGATTCAAAATTTTATCCATATTAATGAACCTAATTAGTCGAGGACTTTGAATTATGCCTTAAATTTCCAAACCTCATTCAAAAATTCAACCACCATTCATGTCTAATTTAATCATTATGGTTTTCGGAGAAGCACATTGATCTCAAAAGATTGACAGTATTGCCCAAGTTCATTTACATCCACACAATACAGAAAATTAATTAATGGTAAACACATGAAAAATTGAGCAATGCAATTAATTTACCAACAATATCGCAGGTGGATCGGGGCAAAACGATCCCAGTGTTTGGCCGAACACAATATTTCTTCGGATTCGTGGTCTTAATCTGAATGCACAAAGCAGCAATCGAAATTGAAATACAATCGGAAACAACAAAATTGACCGGAAAAAAATTTGGGATCAAGAGATGATTTTTTTACCTTAAAAGCGACATGATTCTCAGTCTTATTGGAGACTTGCAGAGAGCAAGATATGAGCTTCTTCAACTCAACTAATCAATCAATCAATCCAACGAAAATCATCAAAAAACAAAATCATCAACAAAACAAGAGATCTGCAGATTTAGAAAAGCAAACTCACATGGGAATTTCATCTCCACCGGATCGACGTTGAGGAGTTCTCCGGTACTCATTTTGTCCGTTTCGATTTCGAAAAGTGAATTGACGAAAATCAAATTGGATTGACATGAAATGAACAGAAGGTAACTGTTAGCTAAATTGCTGCTAAAAAAATATGCAAAATTCTAATTTGGGGTGGAAATTTTTTGGAGGTGATCCGAAATTCAATGAGAGTGAGGTTGAGGAGGGAAATGAGTATGAGATAGTGGTGGCCTTTCATTTGAATAATAATAATTAATAACTGTATTTAAATAAACCAATAATTTCTGGAATTTAAAAAAAAAAAAATGGTTTAATTGCCTATAAATACACAAATTTTATCAAAATTTTGGTTTTTAACCAAAATTGTTATTTTGGTCAAAAAAAATACATGAACTTTACAAAAATTTGGAATTTGAAACAAGTGTAAAATCTGTTTGGTAACACCTTGATTATTTTGAGTTCGATTAACAATCCAAAACTATCGTCCGAAAGCTCTCGACGATGCCTTTCTATTAGTAATCGACTAATCGTGTTGTTAGCTTTCAATCACCAAAAATGGTCGGAGAACGGCTTAAAAGTCATTTTCCTGGAAGCTTATGTTTATATATAATTTTGTTAGTATTTTGATTTATGTGTCGTGTATCATTATAAAGCTATCGTTGCGAGATTTCTAACAATAGTTTCAGATCGTCAATCGAATTCCGAAAAGTCAAGTTATTTGTCAACGAGCTTTGGAATTGGGTTAAATTCCAACAAAATTTTACAAAGTTCGTGTATTTTTTTACCAAAATAATAGTTTTGATTAAAAACCAAAAGTTTTGCAAAGTTCATGTATTTACAGACAATTAAACAAAAAAAAAAAAAAAGTGGATTTAGATTTTGTTAATTTTAGTGTTGACATATATTTTCTCACAAGAACCCTAATCAGAATTTACATTTCTATTGCCCGATTCTCTTGCTTCCGCTTAATTGCTTTGATTTGTCGCTTTAATTTATATGTTTTATTTAATTGTTTTTTTTCGTGCAGTACTTTTGGTTCTATGATCCCAATAACCTTCAACTTGGTGATTAGAATATTTACGAATTAACTACTTTCCGTGAAAACAATATGATCAATGCTCTGTTAAGCCATCCTCGTAATAAGAACTAAATTGAATAACGGGCCAAGAATAGTTAAATTAACATTGCCAAACAACATCTATATTTGGCATTTATTTGCTCATGTAATGTAATTAAATTTTTTATAATAGTTTAATCATCTCTTTAGCTCTTCCATATGCTGTGCAAGTCCCTTCAAGACCTGAAAAAAATGCAGCAATGCAGAAAATGTAAAATAAAAAGAACTCTGCTAGGAAAAAAGTTCATTGATTCTGCTCACTCACCAACTTGGTATTTTCCAACGCAGTTTCAAGCAACCTGATTTTCTGCAGTAAAAACGATAAATGTTTATTCCATTTGATATCGAATTCTTATTGAATGCATGACTAATAGTTAGAAACCCACTCCAAACTAAAGATTTTCTTAAAGAAGAATAACATAAACCTACTTCTTTTGCATCTTCAATCACAGGCTCAAAAGCTTGGATCTTCTTCTGTAAGAGAGACTCATCCACATACTTCCTCGAGTCTTCTGTTGGAGACGCGTCTCCGCGTCCAGAACTCTGCTGCATTTACTCATGTTTGTATAAACAATATGTTGGTGAAAGAACAAAATGGAGCCTAGATGAACTAATGCTAGTCTCATTTTCTTCCCCCTAAGTTAGTAATGTTTGTCTTCCAAGAAATGTACCAAATTTAGCTTTGCACAGAAAGGCTTACATTGCGACCTAACAATGCACTCTCTCTGCTCGAACACTTCGTCTCCTGGCCTTCCTCCCCATCCTCAGTATAAAGCATTGCCTAGAAGAGAAATATACGCAAACTAAACCACGTTACAAAAAAAAAATGCATCCATGTGAAGCTTGTCCCAGCATCAAGCTTCACATGGGAAACCAACAAAAACGAACAGAAATAAAGGAATCACTGAGGAAGAACCTCAAGCATTGCAGTGATTTCAGGATCATTCCAAGGTCCTTTGTCGCTAAAGAGACAGCCGCCAGCCTCACAACATGCGCAGTCACCGCCCAAGAAACTCGGGAGATTACTAATGACCAAGAAACATGTCTTTAAACAATAAAACTAGTAGTAGAGGCATATATTATACGGATTGCCTCCTATCCAAAAGCATTAAGGAGAAATGTACCTTGGGTCAATTGCTTCAGTTAGGCTACTTTTGTAGTCAGATCCCAACACCTACAAATTTATGCTGTGCAAACTTAAATTTGAAGTCCTTTATTACCTTCCTTGGTGGCGGAAGTCGACATAACTTGAAAAGCAGCAAGAAAAGAGAACGAAGACTGTTCAAATGTGCTTACTCTGATCTTAGCCAAGGTGCGGGCATCAAGAAACGCCTTAATTGCTTTCCAAAGTACCCTAAATCCTGGCCCAGCGTTTACTATAAAAAGCAGATGCAGTGTCTGCAAACATTATGAATGGAAGGTATTTACTAGTTACTACATGGAGTTGCTCTTAAACTATACAGATATGAATAAACCATAAAAAGAGGAAACAATAAGGTTCAGTCTGTCCATCCACATGACAAATTGACATATAATGATATAACAAGACATTCTAACTACAAATTTTGACATCAAGATTTCAATTGGACTATAATAATGGAAGGCATAACAGCCAAATAAATCACATCATTTGCTATTTTTTGTATTTTAGTCCGTTCTTTTAAATTTGTCGATTTTGTCACAAGTTGGTCATTTAAAAAAAAAAAAGTCTGTTAGATGTGTTGAATCAAAATTAGCTTATGTCATTAAGTCAATGTGACAGACATGTAAAGTAATTTTAACTTAACATAGCAGATTGGTGACCAAATATGGCAACACTGACAAATTTAAAAGAATTTTGGCTAAAATACAAAAAAGAAAATAGTAAAAGCTTTGGATTTATTTGGTGAGTACATTTACACCCAATGGAAAACATTTCAGTAACAGGTCCCCAACATTTGATAGACAAGAACATAATAAAAAAGTTAACTGTAAAGTCTACCTCAGGATAATAGCTGCTATCAATTTTCTGAATTTCCATAAACAGATACCTAGCAGGTTTTGAAAAATGGTTCATTCCCTGTCAAACAAAACCGTAAGTCTGAATAAAAAATTGAAAACAACAGGAAGATACAGGAAATTTCAATGGATTAACTACAAATAAGTTTAGCACATTTGTCTTATGCTTGAAGAAATCCCTGTTATTTTTTTAAATAATTCTATAAAAGATTAACTTCAGCAATAGGAAAGTTCATGAAAGCACTTTCTTTTCATCCACCTTAACTGTCTGAAATTAACAAACTTTCAAGAAAATTGACTAGTCAAATTACATATTGAACCTCTTTGAATGTAATGGTGCTAAAAGAGAAGTAGTTTTCTTTCGAATCAACGGATATTTCTACCTTTATGTGAACTAGTAGCATTAGATGATTGGCAGCAGTTTCTAATGCCATTTAAATATCTATGTAAGCCTAATAATTTCCTGAAGGGCATTTTGGTGCTACGTTGAAGTTAAATCTAAAGTGTTATAAAGTCGTCAAGAACATATGGGTGTTATTTTGACATTGGTTACAGAAAGGGAGGAGTAAAACTAGAAACTTGTTACCACATCCTTGACATCCAAGATGCTTATGGTTGAAGCTATGTGTTTCTTTGCAGCAAGTGAGCATGCGGGATATCTCCAGTTCAGAGTCTTTTCCTGTTCACGTATGTGATGCTTCACGAATCTCTCAATGGTAGTCACTCGAAGAAACGTGTCAAGGTCAGCCATTCCTATTCTTTCAATATAAATTGGCCTGCCATATCTGTCAACTCCATGATAACCATGGGGATAACATTTCTTCACTTCTTGGTATTCTTCAAATTTGAATTCCTGCCGCGCAATCAGTGAATCAGCAGTAGATGTTTCCATCGAGTTTTTTAAATCATTATCTAAGGGACAACGGTTAACAATAAAGGAGATAATTTTATCAGCACAACCAACAAGTAGGACCATACTATAATCTCGGGTGTATAGCACATAATCAGTAAGTAATGATCAAGCCATTCTCGGCAAAATTGAAGTGCTGTGACATTGAACGTTAGAGAACCAGAATACATTACAGGTCTGCAAAATCAGTTCATCGGTTATATACATTATATGCTTTCCACTAGGATTCTGTGCATCACACTTCTGAAATCCAAACAAATAAATTTTGGTGTATAAGGATAAACACACTTCTTTTCACATGTCCAAAAACTTATAATCTTCAAATTTACCAATCCACAAATTTGACCTCACATTTCCAAGGTCAAGACATCTTCTCATACAGTACAGAGCATCCTCACATGCTTACATATTATATTAGCAGAATCTTTTGAAGATTAAGAAGATAGATACCTGCAAGATTGTGTCAACGCGCATCTCCTCTCGCCACTTAACATACTGCACAAACATGTCCTTAGCTTTCATCAGATCATAATCTCTCATTCTAAGGAATCTGCACTATGATAACGATAAGTACACCAACACTAAAATTCACTGCTACTGAAATCAACCCACAATTACCAAAGGGGAAATCAAGTAATTAACCTTAAAAGAGTATGATAATCCAAATGCTTCTCCGACAGATGACCCTCAACAAAAAGCAATTCACGAAAGGCATCGACAATTTTATCATCTTTAGGGTTATGAGCCCCTTCGAGAAGCAGTTTCTCGCTCTGGCTCCTCCACCTGTACCTGAATGGCTGAGAGAGGACTTTCATGAGGCTGATTCCGCGGCGGCGGCGCTGCGGTTTTACCGGCGGCAGCTGCCAGTAGGTTTCGATGGGAGGGTGAGGGATTTTGGCGGCTCTTCTTGCCCCTTTATTGCTGCAATTTGGCGACTGATCTGAGATAAACACCTCTTTCACCAATTCCTTTGGTTTCTGCATTTTTACCTACTACCATCATCAAAATCAGGAATACACAATAATTGAGTGCATCATCACAGATTATCCAGTTTTTTTCACAATTCAATCGTAACAGTGCAAGTGTGGAATCCAAATTATAAAACGAAAATCGCGAGTATTCTGATAAACAGCTAAGTAAGTAAGCAGAAGCAATCTCAAGAAAAAAAAAAAAATAGTAGAACCTTTGATCAAATCAAATGTGGAAGAGAGAATTGCGAAAATGGGGAGAGTATGAATGCGTGGGTTTTGGGTATTGAATTTGCTTTGATGCAATGCAACGGAATATTGCGAATGTTTTTTGTTTTTATTTCATTTTGGAGGGAATATTGCGAATGTTTGAACGCCAAGAAACCCCGCCAAATAAAGGGTCGTTCCAAATTAAGTAATAATATAGTAGTAGCATTTTTGTCGAGTGCTATGCATGGAAAACATATTTAAAACGAAAAAATTGCAAATCAAATCACGAACTATACTATAAAATGTAATTACAATATGACTTTTGAATCTTTGCAATTAAATACCCAATCTTTCAATTTTTTGCAATTAAAACACGCCCAAATTTTTCGATGGACGTGTGTGTGGACTTAAATTCCACGTTAATACGATGTCGTTTCTTTTAAGAGAAATCTGGACATTTTATTTTAAAAAAAGAGTATGGGACGCCGTCATCCTCCGCTTATAACAAAAAAATAATGAACATTTCTTGCTCAATGAAACGACGTCGTTCCATACTCTCTTTTTTTGAATAAAATGTTCAGATTTCTCATATAAGAAACGATGTCGTATTGACGTGAAATTTTTAAGTCCACACGTCCGGGCGTGTTTTAATTGCAAAAATTGATAGGTTGAGTATTTAATTGTAAAGATTCAAAAATCATGTTGTAATTGCATTTTAGGATATAGCTCGTGATTTGATTAGCAATTTTCACTTTTTAAAACGATTATTTTATTAATAAAAAGTAATTTAGTTTATATAAATAAATATCAAGATTCTTCAATTTAAAGAAATAATAATTAAAAGTAGTAGTAGTATAATAGTACTTCTTAATTTTGTGATTTCGCTTCTTATAATTACATTTTTGGCATATTTATGTTGTTTTCAAGTAGTCAAGCCATTAGTTTAATAGAAAGCAACAATTACATATCAAAACTAAGAGGAAATGTATAAAAATAATCATTTTAAGAGAGTAAAGATAAAAATTGTCATGTTAATATAAAAAGATTAAAAATAGCCTCTCATTTCACGAATTTGCACGTGTGAATTCGTGAAATGGTGATTTTACACTCCATTTCACGAGTTG
>JAYJMF010000056.1:4010227-4023704 GCA_036873715.1 Salvia sclarea
TATATATATGTTCACTTTTTATATACATAATAATACATTACATATATTGCATTTGCTCCCCATTATGTAACGTCAAGTCTTAATTCATCTCTTAACCTATACTTTTTCTCATATTATAAATTAATTTATCCAAAATTATAAACAATTTTAATTCTTTCATCTTATTTACCCACTCATCTCTTTTCGATTTGTTATTAGGTTAGTTTGAATTATTCCAACTTTTTTCTTTAGAATTAAAATTTTTCGGTAAAATTTACACATTTTTTGGATTTCTTGTTTGTTATTTTAAATTTGTTTATCCTTACAAATTAAAGGTAATATACATTAATTCGTCTTTGTTAGAGCTATGTAGCCAAGCAAAAATACTTTTTTCTTGAAAATAAAATAAATGGATGAGCTCGAAAAGGCTATTTCGCTAAGCTATTTTTGAGAAAACTATTGAAAAAGAATGTGTAGTTAACTCAAAGTAAGCTTATCTCGGAAAGTTTATTTGAATTTTGTTATTATTATTACAAATACGAGTACGTACCCTTTTTAGGAATAAAAAATATATTTAAATCTTATATCTTCAATTATGCGGATCAAATCAAGTGTTTCGTAATTTTTTGTGCCGTCGTGTTCCACTATTATATTTATATTTTAATAATAAAAATAAAATTTTATTTAATTTTAATATTATGAATACCACTTAACTTCCAACATATTGAAGCTAAAACATTATCTACGTATCCTAATTTAAATTTATTAATACTTGAAATGAATTATTAATTACATAATAATCAATCAATTATAATATCTTTATTGGAGTAATTACAATATTAAACTAAGGCATATAAAATTAAAATTGAAGGACGAAAATGAAAGGAAATCAAATATATTGAAAGTAGTAAAAATCAACATCTTTATAAGCACTATTCCAACATATAGAAATTTTCAAATACAATTGATGAACTTTATTAATCTCAATTATATTATGTTTAAGGGCGGTTGGTCGGCGCCAATGAGTTGTTCTAAACCACTAAGTAGGGCCAAAGTCGGTAATACCTAATGCTAATTGCACTTAGCTTTTTTCACTATATAAACCCATTGATCTATTCAAGCCAAATGCTCAAATTAGAAATTGCAAAAATTTCAAAGTTTTATTTCTCTTCATCCCTCTATTATCGAAGGATTTGAATTTTGAAATTATATATATATAAAAAATAGGATGGTGAAAATTGCTTTTGGTAGCGTTGGCGACTCATTTAGCGTGGCATCAGTTAAGAGTTATATAGCTGAATTCATCGCCACTCTTCTCTTTGTTTTCGCCGGTGTTGGCTCTGCCATAGCTTTTAGTAAGTGATATCCTTTCCAAATTTCTGTGACGCGACCTTTAAATTTCTGTATTATTTAATTATCAAGTTTATTTTTATTATTCTCTATAACTACCATACCTTTTTATGGTTTATTCAGGATTTTCACGTAATATGTGCATATATACTTGTCACTATCGATGTTGGATTAAATATAAACATAACAAAGAATTCAAATTCGTAATTTTGCGAAGAGAATATGATTAATATGTGCTATGCATGCTTGATGATATAATTAATCCATTTTATTTTCTTAAGAAAAAGCCGGTAACAATTAATAACATGCATGTAAAGGAAGATTTTAAAGGAAGATTATGCTTCCATTTAATTAACAAATTTATACTCCCTCCCTCCTTCCACAACCTATTTGTCCCGTTTTTCTTTTCAATCTGTCCACGAATCATGTCACTTTTCATTTATAGTAACATTTATATCTATTTTCAATACGTCATATCAACTAAAGTCAACACAATTATGAAAATCTGTGCCAATCAAAATGTGACAAATGAGTCATGGACAGAGAGAATAAGCCAGTATTCTATCGAATTCAGATTATTAATCTGGTTATTTATTTGATTATAGACAAGCTGACATCCGATGCGGCACTGGACCCGGCGGGGCTGGTGGCGGTGGCGGTAGCTCATGCATTTGCACTGTTCGTCGGGGTGTCGATGGCCGCCAACATCTCCGGCGGCCACCTCAACCCCGCCGTGACATTCGGGCTCGCCATCGGTGGAAATATCACTATCCTCACCGGCTTCTTCTATTGGATTGCACAATGTCTTGGCTCTGTTGTTGCTTGTCTCCTACTCTCATTCGTCACTAATGGCTTGGTATGTCATGACAACAATTTTCAAATTTTGGTATTTATTTTGAGTGATAAGTATTAATAGATAAAACAAAAAAAATTAAATTAATTAATCCAACACTTAATAAATTGATTAATCTTAATTTCATTTGACTATCTTTTTCTTCGAGTACTCGATCTTATATTATATGAATGAGTTATTGGCCTGTAAATTACTGCAGTTTCATCATTACCAAATTCTGATTTTGCATACAAACTTTGAAATTCGTCTATAATTTATTAAACTAGTGATCTTTTCTCGATGAGAATTTTCACTTGAAAAAAAAATCTCTAATTGCAAAGTACGGCGTCATTTTAGCCACACCTGATAACAAAAACCTCGTTCCTTGCTAGTGCCATGTGTCTCAATTATGCCCCGTCAGTGCTCTATGTCGGCATTATTTAAACCGAAATCTTAATCGGTAGCAAACTTAGGAAAAAAATCAATAGTTCAGTAATTTACAGACGAATTTCAAGTTAGTGCGCAGAACTGGATATTGATGAAAGTTGAGTAATTTACTAGCAAATAACCTTTTATAGAAAATTAAGATATACTCCCTCCGACCCTGAAAAGTGTGCAACTTTTTTCTTTTTCGTCCGTCCCTGAAAAGTGTGCAGACCCATTTATGGTAAAAAAAGAAGTTTCAATTTATATCCTCATTATTTCAACTTTATTACCAAAAAACCAAACATGGCGCACCACGTCACATCACTTTATCACTATTTTGCATTACTTTATCACTTAAAAAGTGGGACCGTTTCTCCACTCACATTACTTAATGATCTTTATCACTATTTCGCATCACTTTTATCACTACTTAAAAGTGGGACCCTTTCTCCACTCACACCACTTTATCACTATTTTGCATTAAAACTTGTGTCGGACGGAGGGAGTGTTACGAAATAGTCTTTCGACATCCAAACTCGATCAACATGTTCTGATAATTCGGCAACCGAACCGACAGATGCTCACCCCCCCTAAACTCCTATGCAGGCTGTTCCTACCCATGGAGTTGCCGCGGGGCAGAGTGAGATCCAAGGGGTAGTAATGGAAATAATCATCACATTTGGGCTAGTGTACACCGTGTACGCCACCGCAGCAGATCCCAAAAAGGGGTCAATTGGCATAATTGCCCCTATCGCGATTGGATTCATTGTTGGGGCCAACATCTTGGCCGCGGGCCCATTTAGCGGGGGCTCGATGAACCCGGCCCGATCATTCGGGCCCGCCGTCGCCAGTGGGAATTTCTCCCAGAATTGGGTCTATTGGGCCGGCCCGCTTATCGGCGGCGGGCTTGCGGGCCTTATTTATGGCGATGTTTTCATTGGGGCCCACTCGCCGATTCCCACTGACGATTATGCTGCTTGAAGATGATAATAATAATATTATTATTATCTCTTTTTTCTCTTCTTTTGTTTCTTGGTTGGTTTGCTTGTTGAAATTTGAAAATGTTTATGGGATTTTGATTTTGGATTTTTTTTTTTGCCTACTTAGAAAAAGGAGTTGTGTACTATTTGTTAAATTTCAAATAAAAATGTAAATAATGTTTGGGATTTTATGACACTTGGTAAGATCCTGTTTCCACACTCTGGATAAATTGTTAGAATTTTAATTATTGCAAACTCATCTCTCATATCGTTGAATAGCCTCTCTCCAACCGGTAGGGCGGTAAACGAACAGAGCTACTCGCGAGCTATTCGAGGCTCGGCTCGTTTGAAGCTCGACTCGAGCCCGATTTCGAGCTCGATAATTTTATCGAGCCGAGCATGTTCGAGTTCGTTTGTTCACGAGCCTATTTGCCGAGCATGTTCGCGAGTCTTCAATCAAGTATTATTCGTATGATGTTGTTGATAGATTGAATTTTCCTAAAATAAAAAATATATACGAACTCGAGCTTTTCACGAGCTTTTAACGAGCTCGAGCTCGAAATTCATTATTACATGTTAAACGAGCCGAACTCGAGCCCAAACTCGACAAAATTGACAATCGAGCAATACATGAACCGAGCTCGAACACCCTTAATATTTAAACGAGCCGAGCTCGAGCATGCAGTATTCGGCTCGGCTCGTTTACAGCCCTACCAACCGGTGAGTTCCTATCTCCAATTGACGATTTTGCTCTCTCCAATCAGTGAGCTCCTCTCTCAAATTGGTTATTATTTGCTCTCCCCACTGGTTAATCTGCTCTCTCAAATGGATATATTTTGTTCTCTCCAATCGGCCAAATATTCAGCAAAATTCAATACTAATTACTAATGTTAAAAATGGTAGGTAAGTGAATAAATGATGTGGATTGCTATGCCATCACACACGTGAGTAACAAGAAGAAAATGAATATTTGACTAAAGAAAGGAATCTCTGACTATACATAATTTTAAGACAATTCTTTTTTTTTTAACTAAATAAATAGTATTTTTATATTTTAAACAATAAAATGGTATAGAGTGTAGTTTTTGAAAATGAGTATATATTGTAAATGTTTTTTAAGAGTTTGGTAGGTTGATTATATTTTTACTTTTTTAAGTTTTGTACTACTAGATATGGTAGGTAATACCTAAACCCAAGAAGCAACAAACATGATACTGTTGTGGATAAGAAAATGCTTCCCTTAAACACAATCAATCAAACTTAATCTAAGTGTATATAAATACAATAATAATATACTTCCAAAACATTGACCATAAAGTTGCATGCTCATCAACAAACCATTTTCCCTAAATCGAGGAATTAATTAATATCTGTTCCCTCTCTCTAAATGCACATGAAGAAACCATTTTCCCTAAATGCTTCTCTCTCTCAAAAATTATAGAAACAAATAAGATTAAACTAATTATTTTCCCTAAATGCTTCTCTCTCTCAAAAATTATAGAAACAAATAAGATTAAACTAATACTATAAATTAATGGATTAAAAATAATGAAACCCGACAAACAATCTACTCACGTGTAAGGTTTAATGCCTACCAATGCTACTAGACTTTTGTAAGCTTTCCCTAAGTGAGCTTTATTTTTTTAACATACTTTATGGAAGATGTTGAATAAATCTGTTTTCGTAATTATTGTTGGTGATTGAGAATATTTTGAATATTGTAATACTTTTTCCCTTTATATCGGGGCTGACAATTCGTGCGTGTCGGGTCGATACGATAAGGCCAAACACGAACACGACCAGTTAAGGATATGTCCGCCACGAACACGAACAAGACACGGAATGCACATACACGAATACGATACGAACACGAAGATGACACGGAATTTTTCGTATTGACACGACACGAAACGATAAATTCAAACAAAAACTAGGAAATAAATTAATAATTTAATTATATATATAAAAAGTAATCCTAAAATTAATGTTAAATATATGTAAATATTATTAGGTTATACGAACCACGACACGACACGAATACGACACGGATCCGACACGAATTTTTTTTTTTGATAATTAAATTACAGAAATTTAAAGGCCGCGTCACAGAGGACTCGAAGCCAAGACCTTTGGCCTCAGACATTAACCTCTTACCACTAGGCCAACACACATACACCCGACACGAAATTTTCGTGTCCTTATCGTGTCGACCTGATAAAGACATGATAAGGCTGAACACTAACCCATTAATTTCGTGCGTGTTCATATCGTGTTATCGTGGCGTGTCGAAAATTACCAGCCCTACTTCTTATGATGGATTATTTGGTAGTTGTAATACTTTTTTATGAATATTACAAAACGCTATTTGTTGTGGTAATTATAAATGATATATTTTGCATGCATTTGCCTAGGATTTAATTGAATATTGATTGTGATGAAATCAAGTTTTGGTACAAATACTAAGTCATAGATCATATTATAGTAATACTATAATACTAATAATAATAATAATTCTTTCTAAAGATAAACTATATACAACTATATCACAACGCTCTACTATGACCATTTGACTAGTATCTCAAATACCAAATTGATTGAAGTAAAAAATTAAATATAGTGTATGCTTCGAAAACAAACATGTCTGCTAAAACAAAATTTGCAGATGGATATTATAAGTAAAACACCAGATTTCATGGCAAGTTTCAAGCACGAGGCGCCACTCGTGTGTTCTTTTCTAGCATTATGTCTCTCCTCAATAATCTATAAATACCAAACAACCAAATCTCACAACTAGAATACTAACTACCTCATTTGCTATTCACTTCACATAGATTAATCAAAATGGAAAGCAATCAACAACCATGGTGGAAGAAACAATTAGCAGAAGAAGGAGAAGACGGCGACGAGGTGAGAGGAGAAGCGGCGTTACCTGGAATACCACAGCCGGAGACGCCAAAGGAGCCGATGGAGTTCTTGTCGAGGTCTTGGAGTCTCTCTGCAAATGAAATATCCAAAGCACTTGCCACGAAGCAGATGCGACCTACATTCTGCAACAATCTCACCATTATCCACGAAACGTTAGCTCCACAAAGCCTCGTAAGCCCTATTGATTTACATCTTCATCTTTACACACACACACAGACACATGCACGAATCAAACGTATAGGTGGAGTGAGGATTAGTCCTATCTGTGTGCAGAGTGGCAAAGTCATGAAACCAGTAAACGGGCGAACGAGAGCTAGAGCAATTGGACGATTGTTTCAACACAAGGAGAGCGTCGACAGTACCACTTTGAGAAAGAAAGATAAGGCACGTGTGGAAAATGCGCACACTCACACTGCTCTCTCCGTTGCTGGACTAGCAGCAGCCCTGGCTGCAGCTACTGCAACGGACAAATCCAAGACTTCGTACTCCAAAATTAGCGCGGCACTAGCATCAGCAGCCGAGCTCTTAGCCTCATACTGCATTGAGTTGGCGCAATCAGCTGGGGCGGATAAGGAAGCTGTTGCGTCTGTAGTGAGATCAGCAGTCGGCATTCAAACTGCCAGTGATTTACAAACTTTGACAGCTGCAGCAGCAACTGGTACAAAATCTCAAGCATAGAAACTTCATTTAAGCTCAGTGTTATTTTTCATATTCACTCTTGAAATAACATGATGAGATCACAATGCAATTATAGCTTTGCGAGGAGAAGCAGTTATGAATGCAAGATTACCTAAAGAAGCAAAGAGGAGCGCGTCTATAAGTCCGTATGAAAAGGCCATAGCCGGTTCTCCTTCTCCAGCTGCATTTCCCAGTGAGGTCGAGGAAGAGGACCTTCCCTGCCTAGGAGACTTGCTACAACTCACTCGAAAAGGTAACCACTTCATGAGAGTAGTTGAGATTCGCAATCATCACATACTCTAACCAAGCATGATTTCTAAATCTACATTTTCTGGAATTTTTAGGTGTGCTACAGTGGAAACATGTCTCTGTCTATATCAACAAGGCATGCCAGGTATGCAGTAGAGCTGTGGATACCCAAAGAGAAATTGATAAATAAACTACATTTCTCCTTACAAGTTTATATAATAACATTAATATATATGCTCATGACTCATGAGCATAATAGATTGAACTAACCACAGTTGACTGAAATAAACTTTATTTTTTCAGGTCACAATTAAAGTGAAGAGTAAGCACATAGGAGGGGCATTTTCCAAAAATAATAAATGTAAGTATGATGCATATGGGAAAAAAAAAACAGTAAATTCCACAAAAATCCTACATCTAATCACTTACCGATGTCTTTACCACATTTCAGGCATTCTGTATGAAGTCATCCATGATAGCAGCAGCTGGCCGTTTAGGAAAGAACGAGAAAACATGGAGTTGTACTTTGGAGTAAAAACAGCTCAGGGTCTATTGGAGTTCAAGTGCAAGAACAAACTTGATAAACAGAAGTGGGTGCAAGGAATTCAGAATCTTCTGCAGCGCAGAAGCCGAATCGAGGAAGCAGACAACTCTCTAAGAATGTTGAATATCAACAGAAGCATTTAATCAAACTTTTGTGCAGACAAGTTTTGTTGAACTTTCTTTCAGAATTGAAAGCCACCTTTTAATACAGAATGGATACATACTGCTCTTCTTCAGTCTGAGAGTGATTAGATATTTCACTACAACACTGTAACAAGTGTCTATATGATACAAAAGCTTAGAATGTGTACAAGTAAAAGGAGTGTTTCATAAGTTTGCATGGCAATGACATACTTTTTTCTTCTTTTGTATTTCTAATTCTTTTTAGGGTGATACTAGTTACAAAGTCATTAAATTTCTCTATAGATGAAAATAATTTACAAGTTTGTCGACTAAAACAAGAATGAGAGAGATGCTAATTGGAATAAGTTCATGGAGAAATAACATAATGGACAATATAAACTAAGAAAATGTTAGATTAGAATATCAAAAATGATGGGGGGAAAAATGGGGCATACATACAGGTTTTACATCCACCATGTGTTACTAGCCTCAAAATACAACAGTCTTGTTTTCTACGTAAGGCAACACGCGTAGCTCACAATAATACTTGATTGCTCTCGCAAGACATTGCTTCTCCAAGTTCTCAGATTTATGTACAAAGCTTCGCAAATTGTCCCTGTGTGAAACACTGTCCACCTGAGAAAATTATGAGAAGAACCTCCAGTCAATCATAATATAGATACTTCTTATAACATAATCATATCTATAGCATGAAACTTTTTCAGGTAATGATATGCCTTGATGAATGATAATGTTGAACCTGCTTTCATAGAAACAGTGAAACACGGAGCCAAATAAACGAATATCGGAAATACAGCAGCACTGATTAGGTGCAGTGGCTAACATATACAAAATTTTGGCTAGACAGCCTGAAGATCACAAGGTTACAGATTTTTTTAGGTACTTAGTCAGACACCCGACTGCGACCAGGTCCATAGATTGGACTGAACATTGGTCTGCTGGTGATATAATGTAATTTTTTTTTTTTTGTGTGTGTGTTCTAAGTTATTGGCGTTACAGCCATCGGTATAGGAAATCACACAAAAATGCCAGAAGATAGGCAAATTTTCTTCAAATTTAGTGACAATAGAGGACCAAAATATGAAATGTTTTCATGCAATTTTTATAGGTAATACTTGGCCCAGTAACTTTGCAATCTAAATGTATAATGCAAATATGATTTCACTGGTAAATGCCAGATGAGCTATTAAATAGCTTTGATTGATGAGTAATTACATTCAGCTCGAAAATTTCGTGAAACAATAATTTCCATAAACTTTGATACATTAAACTGAATGAAAAAAAGCAAGAGTGAGATTACCATTTGCTCAATAATGGGACCTTCATCAAGCTCTTCGGTCACAAAATGAGATGTTGCACCAATCAATTTAACACCAGCATCAAAGGCCTGTAATGTTGTTCACCATATATATCAAACGACCGCAGACATAAGAGTAGAAGCATCCTTTAAGGGAAAATGAAAATATTAACCTGTTTAGATGGATTCCCACCCTTGAAAGAGGGTAACAGACCGTGATGAATATTAATTATATCCCTGCCATAGCTCTTTAAGAAACTTCCCGAGAGTATCTGAAACAATATCCGAATATATTTTAATTTTGTTGCTTGGTGCAACAAAAGCTTTCCTATCCAGAATGTTAAAGAGCAGCAAGCTTAATGGAAAAAAAAACTGTGTTTCATTGTTTCTTCTGGCAAGCTAAGGTATACCAGCTTTTTCTTAACTACATATAGATATCCAGCCAAGCACCTTAAGATGTGAGAAACGGCACTTTAATTACTTGAGTGATATGATGTATAGACTACCGGATCAATATTAAATAAAGATGAAGGTTGTTTTTTATGTTTTGGGCACAGGTTATTTACTATCAGCTAACATAAGAGGAAAATCAGAAAAGAAAACATATGCTAACATAAGAGGAAAATCAGAAAAGAAAACATACACTGCATATAGTACAACACATTGGCCATATTGAAGCATACTGTGAAGAGCTACGGGGAAATAGATATGAGGTATATACATTATTGTCTAACTATATCTGACTTTACCACAGGGGTTCAAAAACTGTGTTGTAGCTTTTCTAATTGTCAAGCGAATTAAGCTTCAATTCAGCTGAAAATGAGTGGAGTTTGAATAGGATGACTTTCACGTACTTAGCCATTTTTTAAATTACCGATCTTAAGCTCGAGCCTATGTTTGCAACTTATCATACCATGAAGTATGTCAATAATTGTCATTACTTCTTGCACAGATACTGCATGTTATATATATAGTGCAAATCAAAGAACTTAAGCCTCCGCTTACCTGCATGTATCTGGCAAGTACTAGAAAGTCTGTATCCTTAACCACATCCAACATATCTCCTTCGTTTTTGTCTTCTATAGTAGTGTTCAGATAATAGTAAGGGATTTCATGCCTTTCAAGAAATCTCATCACATGCGAGTTTGGACCTCTATCATGATTGCTGTTAAACAAGCATTTTCAGAAATCTAGATCTCAAAATAGCTAGATAAAATCCACAAAACTCAGAGATCATCCAATCTTACCTTATCACAGCTTTAATATCAACAGGAAGCTTAGAGTCCTGCCATGCATGCAGCAAATCAACTAGGCAATGGTCCTGATATTAAAAACAGAAGGAGATATTTCAGTCCGCATGAATACTGTTTTAACTATTGCATTAGTTAAGTTAGCTACCACATATTGGTTAGCTGGTACACCCACCTGCTTCGAAGCAAGTATTGCAATCTTATATTTTGGATCTATGCTGGGCACCCGAACAACAGACTTCATTGCATTGAACATCTTCCCAAGCTTCGCAAAATCCTCATCCATTTGATCCCGTGGCCACTTGGCAGGATCGAAGACGAACTCACTGAAATTTGTAGCAAGGGTTTGACATATGATCACATGTCCACGCATCTGAATAACATCTAAGTAACTAGTACTAACTACTAACTACTAACTACTAACTACTAACTGCACTTAAGACAGACTAGTGATTTAAGTAGACAGTTGGGGAAACATCCTTTGTTATTTCTCGTTTGTGAAACTGTAGAAGTTTGCACTCATGATCACATGAGCCATGAGCTCAACAACTAAGTTACCCACAAATGTCCTGAGTGTACAAAATGTAGGTACAATAACAAAATGATTTATGCACTCAAAGAAATATAATACCAAATTCAATTGAGCAATGTCTCCAACTATGAGAAGGGTGAAGAATGAAGTTGATTAAGTCAACCAAAACCACAAAGACCACTGTTTGTTACTCACAGCAAGCTCAACAATTGTCATAACGACAGTTGGTGAACATACTGTGATGCAAAAGTACCCATGAATGTGAGACTTAAAGTGTTCAAAGCCTATGAAAACCCAATCAGATAAATCAAAAGTACCCAAAGTGCATCAATATGGAAAACAGCAATGCTAAAAATGCACACAACAGGAAAGTGTAGGGAAAGGGGAGCGACCTTCTGGAATAAAAGACATTCTCTTTTTCAGGGACAAAAACATCAGCATTAAGAATGTTGCCACCCTTTGAGGCTATGCATTCTGATAATTTGGCGACAATTCCAACTTCATCCTGAACAAATCCAAATTCTGAGGATTTATATCTCCTTATTGGATTTAACATGATATTGATATCAATAATAAAAGAAAACTTCATTTAACATAACTCCATAAACATTATATATGATGAGAAACATCAGAATGTATACATAATGGCAGTTACAAAATCCCACTTAATCCTGATACTACAGAAGAATCAATATGAAAATTCTTATTTCGACATTTTCACGTTAAATAGCAATATCCACGCAGAATCTTTTCATGTACTCTTCGTCTCATCCTTGTCGCGTTTCCAGAAAAAAATAAAAACAGAAAAACGGATTAAAGTTCCTATATATCCATGTAAATCCAAATTCTGAGGATTTATATCTCCTTATTGGAATTTATATGATATTGATATCAATAAAATAAAACTTCATTAAACACAACTCCATAAACATTATCTATGATGAGAAACATCAGAATGCATACATAATGGCAGTTACAAAATCCAACTCAGTCCTGAAAAAATCAATATGAAAATTCCTATTTAGACATTTTTACGTTAAATAGCAATATCCACACAGAATCTCCTCATGTGCAATTCCTATCATCCTTGTCACGTTTCCAGAAAAAATTAAAACAGAGAAACGGATTAAAGTTCCTATATATCCATGTAAAATCCCAATATATGCCTACAGTCTCATCTTCCACTTCGCAATTCAATCTCATCATCGACAATCAATTAATCAAAATCTCCACCTCTGAATACTTTTATCAAATTCAAATAACATGTACAGAGAATGAGATTGAACACGCATAATAAGATGAGGAAATTGTTGGCTTACAGGGCAGTGGAAGACATGAATGCCATGGACGGAGGCTGTGGCGCCATTGAGCCTATCCCTAGGCAATCTGAGAGGTGTAAAAGACCTCTTTGCAAATGCGTGAAGCTGCGGAGAGTGCCTTGCGCAGGCTTTTCGGAGGAGATCCATTAACACACAGCAGCAGCAGCAGTGTGTGTGTTGGTGAGTGAGAAATCCAATCCAGCAAAATCTGAGCCCTTTCTTCAACGGCGAGATTCATTGGTTGATCATGGCTAAGGCGATTGGTTGGCAAATGTGGAAGGTGACCAAATTTTGGGAGTAGCAATCTGCACCTCCAAATAATTAAATAATATATATGTAAAAATTGCGTTTTTTGTCTCATCGTTTTAGCGTTTTTTCGAAAATATCACAGTCTACAGGTAATTACAGAAAAGTAATCATCGTTCGAGAAACGCATCATTTATGTCCTGAAAAAAATTCCGGCGTCGAAATTTTGACTAGGATTGCCGGATTGTTGACGTGGCATGCCGTGTAATGTGTTATGTGAAATAAAAAACAGTTAAATAGAAAATAAAAGGCCAAGAATACGTGATTACTACACACATGCGAGCAAAACACGCGGGCATCACATTGGCGGATTTCACGAGGCACGACCAGGCGTATACCATCGCGGACTCACGGCCACGAACAACAACGCCGACAGTTCTCGACCTGGCGGGCGAGACCGGAGCGGGGTTGCTCGTGGGGGATGTGGGTGCTGACTCGATTTTCCGTTCATCGAAAAAAACACTCATGTTGTAATTGTAAAAAATTGAAAGTTTGTATATTTAATTGCAAAGATCCAAAAATCACGTTGTAATTGCAAATTGGGTTAAAGTTTATGATTTAGTTTGCAGTTTCCTTTTACTAGAATTTGTCGATTCGTGCGATGCACGATAATTATTATAAATAAATAAATAAATAAAATTATAATTAAAATTAGATGAAAAGATAT
>JAYJMF010000056.1:4023804-4036391 GCA_036873715.1 Salvia sclarea
TTTAAATAAAATACTTATTTAACTCAAATATCGAGTGACTATGATCGCCGCGCATCGCGCGGGTGAGAGTACTAGTTTATTATAAAAGCAAGACTTCCTATGTTAGCTCAAGATTCCGTACATGACAACTAAATTCGCGATTTAAATATTTATTTCCATGGGATTATTAATAGAACAAACGACATATTCAAAATTTAAGTATAACTGTAAGGGGAATTTATGTCCCTTAATTATTTGAATAATGTATATAATAAGGAAATGTATTAAATCAGTCATTCTCAAATAATAAATATAAAAATTGATCCATTTACTTTTAATATCTTAAAATGATTATTTTAATAATTGTCTCATTTATAATACACTATATACATTTCCTGTTAGACTTCATAAATTTAGAATTTCGAGCAATTAGTGTGCACGGGTTCCAATCAAAATTCTTCATTCCTCTTGCAATTAGTTATTGTATGAGGTCTATCCAATGCTAGATGCAGAGGCGCATAATAGATGGATATGAAAATCATGAGGTATCCAGTAATACAATCAGTTGTTGCTAATACCTTTTTCTCAGTTACAACTCACAATCTATAATATTAAATTGAAACTTGCAATAAAAAATTTAAAGAAAAATAATTTATATGATATATCAATTCAACCATTAAATTTGTGATTAGTAAACTTTATTGATTTGCCCCTCAAGATCCACTCAAATGGTGCAACCTAGTGTTTGTAATAGTGAGCAATGGAGGGGCTTATAAACCCTCACTAAATCATTTTTTTAATAATTTTTCTTATATGATCTTGAAATTGTCCAATATTTTATGCAAATTATAGAAGTCTCCATTCATTAAGATACACATTTACATTAGGCCGGCCTAATGTTAGGCCCTGTCCAATTAATATATAAATAATGAAACCGGCAACAATAATAAGTGGCGGCAAACAACAAACGACTCCGCCTTCGGCTTAGATAATTAATATATAGATAATGAGATTGACAACAATTATACTTTTACGGCTCGCTCCGGGTTCGCCTTCGGCTCCCCCTCGCTCGACTCATGGCTTAGAATAGGAGCGGCAAACAATTGGCCTAACGTTAGGCCGACCTAACGCAAATATTTGTCATTAATGAATTGAGTAAGCTTGCAAAGTATATTCTCATAACTTTTCGTAGAAAATTTAATAATCATAACCTCTATTAGAGATTTTCTCTGCATCTGTAACTGATAGTGAGGTATAATTAGTTGGCAAAATCTCATTGAGTTTCCATCTATTGTTGATGGTATAGAAAATTTCCTCGTGTTCATGCATATCAAAGACTTTTGAAAATAAACAACCTACATTTAAAATCAGATTTGAATGTATTTTAGTAAGATTGGTTCACCTAATATTTTTGCCAGTCAAAAGAATAAAATAAAATAAGCTAGATTGATTCACATTATAACGACAGTGAAAATTACATATCCTGAATTAAGTTTCTAGGTTTTGTTATACTGATACATAATATAGTCATCCAAATTAAAATTATGTTTCTTAAAATCTTTTTATATCTTACCAGCAATAAACAATAATAATGTTGTACTACATCTTAGTACATTTTTTATTATTATCACTTGAATAAAAAGCCTATCTATCTATCTACTACTCCATCCATCTATAAATTCTAGCTATATAGCAATACATATTCCCATCATCTCATTAAATCCAAATCCATCTTAAATCCAATTGTTTATCCAAAATCAATTATATTAGAAATTAGTAAAGGCATTCGGACAATCCCATCGCTAATCTCAACTAGGGGCGAGCCTTATTCGGTTATAACCGAAAAATCGGGCTGAACCGAATCGAAGTATAAATTCGGTTCGATTAGTTTTTTATTCGGTTCGGTTTCTATTTTTAATTTTGATAAATTTGGAATTTCGGTTCGGCTACTGAAAACCGAATCGAATTACTAGTATTATATAATATTGATTATATCAAGATTTTATAATCTATTGTTTAAAATTAACAATTCATATTATTATATTTTTATTTAGGAATTAATAATTATTAATATTTCAATTTTTCGGTTTATACTGAAACCGAACTGAAAATATTCAGTTCGGTTACTGATGCTATATAGATTCGATTTCGGTTACTTGTTATGAAAATTTCGTTTATCTCAATTATGATATTCGGTTCGGTTCGATTATCCAAACCGACGGATGCTCACCTCTAATCTCAACCTATTCCCTAAAAAAATAAGTTAAAACTAGGAGAAAGAAAAAGCAAATAGATAGAAAAACTCGTTAAACAATAAGAAATGAGAAAAACAAGCAAAAAGAAAAAGAATAGAGGGAATAAGGAGTTTTAACCAATTTCATAATAAAAAATTATTTTTACCAACTATTATAAAAACATGCATCTCATACCGAAAGTTACGAAAATATCAATTGGTGGTGATATTTTGTCTTTTCTTCTCGCCAATTTCTTTGCTTTTTCTTCTCGCCAATTCATTAAAATATTTTTTTCCCTTGCAAATTTGTGTCTCTCGCCAATTTCTTTATTTTTGTAGGCTAAAATATTTTTCCTTCTCGTCAATTTGTCGTCGACTTTGTCTCTCGCCATTCAACTGCTTTGTCCGTTGTGAGCATTAAATTCAAAGAAACATGCACCCCTATCACCATCAAGGGGTATTTTCGTAATTTTGGATACGAGTGCATATTTTTATAATAGTTGGCAAAAATATTTTTTTATTATAAATTTGAATAAAGAAGCATCTCAGTCAAACAGAATAATCTCCATTAGTATGTTTCACTTTCACCAATGGCTTCTTTTCTTCTTCATCTTCACCTAATTAAGCTCTGACACTATTTTATTTCTCTCTCCTCAAATTCCAGTTGGTGGTTACCTGACTGAGACGCAACGCCGCCGGCAGCTGCGATCGGAATCTTCAGCACTTAGTTTCCCAATTGACTAGCAATGCCCGTAATTTCCTCCATTTCCCCCCTTTTTCCCTTTTCCAACTCGCACAATTGATCGGTTTGGATACCAAATCTCAATTGAATTCTTCTCTGTCACACGCCGATGTAGATCCGTCGCGCTTGATTTTGTTTTGCGATTTGATGCGATCGATCGATCGATTTGGGGATTTTGCCGATGCAGTTTGCGACAGCGGTGGTGTTGGAGGTGGAGCCTCCCGGCGTAGTTCGGTATTTGATCGGAGCGGCGATAACGATGCTAGAAGTGGTGTTGCCGGTGGCTTACGTCATGTTTCGCAACAAAAGAGATTCTTCTTCTTCTTCTACCTGCAATTTTCATATTTCTGCAAATTGTTGATATTTCCAATTTTCCAACCTTTCCCTTCCTAACCTTTTTTGGGAGGATAGTAGTATAGAGTTGATTTGGGTCGTAAGATTGAGTATTTGAAAGATAAGATGGCGAAACAAGTTCGAAATTGATTGAGCCATTATTAATCTATCAAAGTGAACAATGGATTAGTTTGATGTATATTCTATTTTTATCAATTAACTAGGAAATTTTAAGACCCTGTCATGGTGAAATTGAACCTGAGATCGTTGGCCTCTGTGCATTAACTCATCTACCACTAGATCAATTTTCGCACTCACAACTTGATTATTTTCATCTATCTATCTATTGTATCACTCAATGAAAAAGTCCCTTTGAGTCGTTTTAGTCCAAAAATCTTGTATTATCTTAATTAATCTAAGGCCTGAAAGTTCGGGAATCCCAAACCCGAATACCCCGAATCCCAAACCCAAAATTCCAAAAAGTATATACTCCCGATCCGAACCCGATATTATATTCAGGACCCAGAATTTCCCGATCAGGAAACCCAAATTACCCGATCGAGTTCCCTAAATTTCCCGAAATTTGGCTGTCCAATTTTGTGTTAATTTATCGGGTAATAGGGGATTGTGATACCCCAAAATTCCCGAATTATTTTGAAAAAATTCGAAATATGTCCCCTATTTTTGTATTAATCCCACCTGTTTTCAATCAAAATGTTGTATTACTGTCGGGATTTTGAGTGTTCCCGGTTGTTTATCCACATATGATTGATAGGCCAATTTATGTTTTTTCTTGCAGGAACAAGAATAAGATTTCATTCATGGGGAAGGTGGCACAGTTTGAAGGAAAAGGTGGAGAATGATTTTTGATTTCTAGATAGATTTATCTGCAAACTGCCTGTAAATAGTTAGAAAAGTCTGGATTTTGACATATTGAGTTGTTTGGTCTGTGGTTTACGAAGATGTATGGTTCAATTGCATTCACAACTGAATATTCAAGATTGAGAGGAATGAATGAACAAACTACCTATGGCTTTAAGAGATGAACGTTCAAGCCTCCCTCAGGTATGATACTTAGATGTGCAAAATATCATGTCATCATCGAGCAAAACGAGCTAGTCGCTTTAAGATTGATTCCACCTACCGAGTGCTTCTCCCATACGGATCCTATCGCCCCTCTGGACACAAAATCTGAAGTCGGACGAGCTATCTTTGATGGCACCGGATTGGGAAATAGGAGCTTGGAAGACTAACACCACAGTTGATCCCATGTTGAAAGCAGCTACCTGCAGCCATCAAACACCAAAATCTGGAATCAATAATCAATTTAAGTACAATTATGTCAAGTATGATACTTCCCCCAGCAAAAGAAGTTGTGTTTTCTAGCATAATAACTTCCAGATCCAAAGCATGCATACTACAATAAAGAAAATAAGATAAAACATTTCTTGGATCACAAATGGACATAAACCCTTTATACCTCATCTCCTTTCCTAAGTGGCACTCCTGAGCCTTCAGGTTCATATAACCGTTCGTCTGGGGGGAATGAATGTAGCAGTTCCTTTTGGGGTTTATTTGTCCTCAGAGTCGGCTCGATGAAAAGCTGTCGCCATTTGCATACCGCGTTAGTAGTTATCATGTGAAGATTCTAAAGAAATGCATGCAGCTAGAAGAAGGTAATGTAATAGCACTCAATTCAAATACTTGTAGATCAGAGTTGGCATAGAAATGTGTCCCTGAAGAACTTTCAGTATATTTCTAGGATTAAAGTATAGTTTCTCAATTCTGACTCATATTTCATGCTGAGGCCAATAACTGAGATACCACTTAGTAAGGACATGGGCGGCTGGGCGCATCAAGTAAAAGTTATAGTGTTAATATGTCATACAAAGTTAAAGAGTTAAATATTTCCCAACTTACTGATTACAAGATTAAAAAAATATACTACATGCATAATAACTGTACTAAGGATAACATTTAAACTTAATTGACTTAAAATTAATTTGGTGAGAGTGAGAAGAATATGTTACTGATGCCTAGAAGCTCCCACTAGATACAAAATCTTCTACTCATCAGAATCCACAGTATATAAATTTAGTCAAGGAATTCCCAAATGAAACATGTTCAATCCCCATACTATGTGCCAGTAAAACAATTGAGAAATTAAGACAACTGGAGGTAGTCTGAACCTCAATGGAACCAATATTTGTCGCACCAATTGCTGCCATAGCCATATAGCCTTCTTTCCATTGACCTTCAAGCACTACCTGGTTATCAAGATTGGTTGTCAGCATATTTTGAATGAACAATAAAAGCATTTCTCAAGGACTGCTAGCTGCTCTTTTCAATCAATATTACAAGTAAGCAGGATTCAGAAAAATCGTAAGTGCACACAAATGTTTTGCTATTAGTCTATTACCTTCTCAAGTTAGTAACTCAAACTGACTAATACTATTTCGTTGATATAGGGCTGACGGGAAAGGAACTACTTGTAAACAATATGAGTAAGATGTTTGACCACTTGTATCGTAGTGGTAAACTCATAGTGGATCTAAATAAATGATATATCAGCTTTTTTTCTCTCTCTAGCAGGACATGGGGTTAGTGGCTGTGAAACAAATTTAAGTTTGTAGCATGATTTAGTATTTAGCAAATATCACATGGCCATAGAAGCAAATTTAAAATGCATGGGTTAGTATAAACTATAGACTTGGAGCTTTTCTCTCAGATTCCAGGATATCTAGTGATTTTGTTATGATCAGAACAATGCTTCACTTAGTTATAATTGCCTCATATGCCCAAGTAGTTGATTGGATACTCTTGCTTTGAAGACTTTGGGAGCAAGATATCTAGTTGGTAAAATATGCTTCAGCAGATGTCGCTAAAGTGATATTCCTAAAGCAAAAAACTTCACACTAACTCAAGAAACAACCATAATCATAGGAAGGAGCAAACATCAGACAGGAACCTACTTTTTCATGATGATGATGATGATGATGATGATGCACAAAGAAAATTCATTGTCTATGGACCAGGATTTACCCTTTCATTTTCAACATACAAATTTCTTATAGTTCTGGTTGCTCGCTCATTCACTGGAAACAGATGACCTACGAGGAACATAACAATGGAATTAATGATCACACAAATTATCCCCTTAAAAAGAAAGAACAATCATATGAATTACATGGGAGGTTATATACATGATTAAGAAGGACATCTAATAACTTAGTGACCGAATAACTAAATAAAAGTTTTGTGATAGTGATAGTGTAGAAACTATTTCCAACTAATTGCAGTTATGAAATTATGTTTTCATGTTCATTGACAAGAAACTCCAAAAGAGGCATGCCAACACACACCTAATTCAACCAGTTAGTATTTCAGAAAATACGAAGATAAAATAATCCTATCGCAAGCTATAAGAGTCTACAGAAGCACGTAAGGAGTTAGATGGTAGACAAATAAATGTCAAGAGTATGATCCTCATTCTTTTCAACAGTTAGAAACATGTGCAAGATTGAGCTGAAAATAATGAATAAGAAATTTATCTTGCCTGTAAAATGCCGCCGAAGAAGAAGATTCCAATCAACTGGAGAATGTATCCGATGGTAGTCTCCAGGCTTTAGGTATATTACACAATAGAAGAGGCCTTTTGGTGGGCTGCATAAATTAAAAACAACACTATAAATCCAATTACCAAGATACTATAGTGCTTTTAACTAAACTCAAAGATCTATTTTAACTTCTATAGAGCTGAATCTGATATTACTAATTGTTTATTTAGGAGTTACAGATCAGATAGTGCAAGAAAATCCACTAATAATTGAATAACTGAGCATTTAATTTCTTCAATTTGAAGCCAAACTGATGTAAGTCTAAAGACACACTATCACTTGATATGATGTAAAATGTATCTTCAAAGTTTAAAAGTTTAAACTATTCCAATACTTACCGGGATGAAGCATTATCTCTAACTTTAGGAGAAGCCAAAAATGAAATACTCCACCATGACTTCTGGTTCACATCTCTCACAGTTTTTTCTTCCTCGAAACTTTCTTCTTTAGCATCTTCTGCAGTGATCATGGGAAGATTCGAGTTTGCACCAAGAAGGGAAGAAGCAGAATAAGAAAATCCCTTTACTTGCTCAATCATAGCCCCTGGTCCTCTTAGCTCACCAAATCTGAGAACTGTCCCATCTACAGGACTGGCCTGTAGCAGGAACAAAATTAGTACGCAGTAAAAGCAGTTCAGGAATAGCATGGATGGACGCTATGGAAGGAAGTAGATATCCAGAACTTGTTACCAGTTACCAGACAATAAGGGTCAGAATTGATAGGCCTCGAGCTTTCTTTCAACTTCCGAACAAAAAACTCTCGTAGGCTAGCATATTCTTCTAAGGGTAGTTGAGCTTCTTCTAAGTCTAATTTACATAGAAAGAAAAAAAGAAATTTCAGCAGTTGTAATTGCACTGTCTAGTTTGGCCAAAAAAAAAAATGAATTTAACTGAGAAGATCAGGAAAGCGTACTTGAGTGAAAAGCTCGAGCCCATGCTTTATATACATATGGCCGTAGCCAAATGGGAAGTTCCTGATGAAGGATTATTTTAGCACATAACTTACATTCATTCATGATATATTAGCTCAACGATATTGCTATACTCACCATACCAGTCAAGGAACCCCAAAACCTTGAAATAGAGCGCAAGGGCAGCAATCTCAAGAATCTAGCCTGTCACCAATTGAAGTTTGGCATAAGAATTACACTGGACCATCTTCATTTAAGAGCACAGTACAAGAGAAGGATTTACCTTCACATCTGGGTGGAACTCTGATTCAATGCCCTTAGCCCTGGCCTCTTCTATCTATTTCTCAAACAATTGAAAAGATTGACACAAGCACAGACTGATAAGAAACATTATTCCTAGAATAACAATAAACAATAAAATATGAATTTTTTGCAAGTTCAAAATGTTTGGATTACTCCCTCTCTCTCACTCTCTCCTCTCTTTGTTGGTTTAGAAGTTGGATGATATCCTTATTTAATCTAATCAAGTCTAGGGGTAGAGAATTCTGTGGCGTACGAAAGAGAAAGATTCAAACGCCAGAGCTTGCAAATGTAGTACTAATACATATGCAACACATTCACAAAAGCAAGCACTACACTTAGTAATAACAATTTCTTCAATCCCTTAGCGTCAACCATTATGCATTGTAATCACCTTCCTATGATCCTATCGACAATCAACCATTATGCATTGCAGTTACCTTTGTATCATCATACAGACGACGGACATGAAGTGCACCGAGCATAAGTATGGTTGCCACAGTTGCACCAGGCAGTAAGAAAGAATTACCTGCACATAACATAACTTCAAGGATGTTTCGTGTACAGTAACTTTACTGCTAAACACATAGAATCACATAACTTTTCTCCTATAAAATTTAGTTGAGTAACAAAGAATTGTAACCTAAATGTGGGTTCTCTTCCATCCTAACAATCCAACGCCAGGAAAAAATAAATTACAGCAGAATTAGCTTCTAAATTGCTATCAACACTGATAATTCATGTATTTTCTCTTCCATCCTAACAGTGTTGGCCAGGAAAAATTAAATTAACAGCAAAATTAGCTTCTAAATTGCTATCAACACTGACAATTCATGCTAAATACGCACATCGATATTCGCGAAAAAACCTTATTGATTATCATACATTGCGGTGCGCACAAAAAGTGATGGTGAAACAGAGGTAATTTACGGTATAATCGGCGTATCGTTATATTTTGTTGAGTAATATCTGTTCATAACTTGCAGCGTAAGATAATAAAGTTGAGCTACATCGTACCCTGCGAAGCGCCGCCTTTGTTTCCGGCTGCGCCGCCGAGGGAAGCTTGCGGCTGAGCAGGTCGGGCCTTGCGAAGAAATGTAGTGGAATGAAATCGCCGGTGGTGGTAAATCTTGCCGTAGTTCAGCAGTGGAATGCTTCGAGAAGCTCTCCATTTCGTCATGTTCTCCTCTCCGTCGGTTTCTGCGCGGCGGCGCGTGAGAGGGAAGCGCCGGTTTTGAGCGGTTAACACATAGGGGTTTCTTGCGCAGAAATTAACTCGCAAATACGAAAGCGGAAAAATAGAAAATAAAGTTCGTGTTTTCAGATTTTTCTTTATTTTTAATCTCAGCAAGTACAAATATCTTTATCGTTTTTTCTTTTTTTTTTTAAATAAACACAGATTTTTTTTTCTATAAATAAATATATAGTGGTTTGTTAAATAATACAACAGCAGTAGAAAAATAGTAATTCGTTCACAACCGGTGATGAAACCAGACATTTTAAATTAGGGGGCACCAAGAAAATATTCTTTTATTAAGTTCGGTGGATAACTCATGATATCAAGGTCGTAGTCCTAGATCATTTAGGAGATTTTGTCTAAAACAATTTCAATATTCTCTTAAAATAAGGACGATGACGATACCTCCACGGCGGGAAAAGCTTTTTAAAATAAGTTTCGTTTTACCTAAGAAATAATTAAATAAATTTCGTAATTATTAACAAATTAAGTCACATTTTGAATATCATCTACTCTAAACTCTTTGGATTAACGTACTCCCTCCGTCCCAGTCTAGTTGTTACGTTTTCCTTTTCGGGTTGTCCCGACGAAGTTGTTACGTTTCCTTTTTAAGACATCTTTATTACACATACAACTTTAAATAATATATATTCATATCATCACTTTACATTACTTTTCAGCTCTCCTAAAACTTGGCGTCGAAAAGAAACGTAACAACTAGACCGGGACGGAGGGAGTAGTATTTTCTATATTTTTATTTTGCGTATATATTGCACCATCGAGGTTCCACCTATTTCTAATTTATATACTCCCTCCGGTCTTTTTAGAATGGTACCTACCTTTTGGACACAAAAAATAAGGAATTATAGATTAAATGCTAAAATGTTAAGGGCCCCCCACTATATTTAGTATATTAAATAATACTTTATCACTTTATGTCTTTTCACTCACAACTAAGTATAATAAGGGTTTAATTATAGACTTAATATTTTCCTTATTGTGTATGCATCATTCTAAAACGACCAACCCAATTAGGAAAGGGTGTCATATTAAAAAGACCGGAGGGAGTATAAGAAGCGATTTGCCAGTCACAACCAACGAAACCCTAATTTGCAAGAAAATTTAGTGCACGAAAAAATAGTGAAACTAGTTAATTACGTACTATTTTAAAGATAACGACTTATGCCTATGAAGGTTTCTTCGTGAAAATTAAAAGAGATAACGACTTATGACTATGAATGTCTATTCGTGAAAAAAATAAAAAAGAGCTGCATAAATAATATGATGATTCCTGAATCTATTTTATAATAATTCGAAAAAATATGTCGTCGACCACGACGAGAACAACGTGATTCCTCTTTCGCGATATATTACATTTCTACCAAAATATAAGAATAGATATGTCTCTTTAACTTTACTTTATTCAAGTAATAAATTATTTTGAGTTTTTATTGTGATAGATTCATATATACAGTATAGTTTTAATTCTTTTAAATGGATAACTTTTATTAGAAATATAAATGATGAAAATTTTGGCATCAAAAGTACTTGGTTAGGTAACATATATATAGCAAATAATTTGTTAAATGAAGTTTTTTTTTTTCAAATATTAATCAAAGCAAAATATCAAAAAATACGGATCGATAAAGATAGGTTTTGTCTACCTAATGTTTTTTTCTTTGGGGAAATTGTCTACCTAATTTTATAGTATAGTTTTTCCCCTTTAAAAAGAATATTATATAGTTTTTCTCTTTCTATGTTCTTACTTTTTAGATGAAAAAAAATCTTAAATTGTATTATTTGTCCTGCATCGTAACATTTTTGTGACGATATAAGCATGACACTTTATTGCCAATTTGAAGAAAAAAAAACAACTCCTATAGTATTGTTTAATTTTATTTTTTTAATCGACTTAAGAAAATTATTTTGAATTTATATCTATATTGTGATATTATCTCGATATATTAGCATAAATAAATGGAAAGAAGATCGATACTATTAAAAGAGAAGGATGCTGAAGTTTTCCTATTGCATACGTATAATTGTCTAAGGTATCAAAAATAAATAAAAATAACAAATTAAACACAAGTACACAACTACGTTAGAAATATTATTTGTAGTGTGAAATTTTTCGACAAGTCGGCTCGACCTTGAGCCCATGCATCGGCCCGAAATTCAATCAGGCATTAAATCTATAGGCATAAGCTCACCCAAAACCGGGTCGGGCCAAACTTGTTTTGCAAATTATAACATATATATTGACTAATTAATATTAATTTTGATAATTGTAGAGATGCCCTACACTCTTTGTTTTATATTATATGCATGAGACGTGAATATATAGAATTATTGAAATAGTATGTAAACAGAAAGGGAAATGAAAAATATATGATTATCTAGTGTATTAATTGCTTTTGTATATTGTTATGATTAATCTTATAATTTTTTGTTTTTTAGGTTTAAGTGGCAAAGATGCACCAATTTGATGTTACTTGTAAGGGTCACAAAATGATGACTTTATTGACTTTTAATAACCTTTATGATAAGTGGGTCTGAGTCTATCATATCATATGTTGTTATACTTTATATATGAAATTGCATGATCATTAGAACCTTTAGTTAATTCAAGATATCAAATAAAGCATATCATCGATGGCTAAGATTTGTCTATTTTAATTAGGTCAGCATAAATATCATATATATCGGGTAAAATTATATGGAAGTATTATATGCATAGTGTAGACATGTAGGGGTGTATCGAATTGAGACGATTATAATATCGTGCTCAAATTTGATTGATTTCTTATTAAATTGAGCTCAAGCTTTATCTATAGGATCCTTCGAAGTTTGTCAGCTTATTCTTGATCAAATGAGCTTTGTAGTTTATATTTAAATTTTTGCTCTTAAAGTATAAATTAATGTATATAAATTTTTGCTCTTAAAATAGATTATATCAAATAGAATAACATATTATATTCATTTTTTTCTATAACAAATAAAGTTACTGGTTAGATATTTTATATATATATATATATATATAGGGATTGGCTAAAATAAAACCCTCCTTAAAATAAGAACTACGAACCAATTGCAAATCACATTGTATATATTTGCAAATATCATTATACACATTTGCAAATAACATATACTACTACATTTTCGTTGCAAATATCACTCTACACATTTGCAAATTTAGTAATTTCGAAATAATAAATGTATTTTGAAAATAAAATCTC